>JAAEAF010005824.1:0-106705 GCA_011037195.1 Triatoma infestans
TTTATAATATTTAGCTAGAAACATTAAATATATTATCATCCAACACTATGAACATGGACTTTTTGTTTTTTTATGTATTGTTAGAAACATTCTAAGGACTGTAATTTTTTTGTTGAGCCGTGAGATGCATCCAAGACTGGGGCTATGTTTTTATAATATTTAGCTACAAACATTAAATATATTATCATCTAATACTATGAATAAAGACTTTGTTTTTTTTATGTATTGTTAGAAATATTCTAAGGAAGTGAATATTTTTGTTGAGCCGCGATATGACATACAAGACTAGGGCTAAGATTTTATAATATTTAGCTAAAGACTTTAATATTTTTTGATATTATCATACAATACGATGAACAAATACTTTGTGTTTTTTTTTATGTTCATGTTTAAATTAAATTATGTTTACACTTAATATTTAGCTACAAACATTAAATATATTATCATCCTATACTATGAATAAAGACTTTATGTATTGTTAGAAACATTCTAAGGACTTTAGTATTTTTGTTGAGTCGGTAGATGATGACATACAGGACATGCGGGTAAGTTGGCTAGAAACATTAAATATATTATCATCCAATACTATGAACATGTATTGTTTCACTTTTTTAAGTTTAGTACTACTATGTTTTATGTATTGTTTCATTTTTTTCATGTTTTAATACTTGTTTTAAAACAGGTATGTTTAATACTTATGTTTTTTGTATTTTTTTACTTTTTACATGTAGCAAGGCAGTTAACCCAGGACCAAACATTGTAGCATCATAAGTGTGAACAGTAGTACGTTGACATGTCCAAATTAATCCTTTAGGAGTACTTGGCTTGAGCAAATTGCAACAAATTGGCTTTGGAATGTCTTGTAACACATGAAGTGATACCTTCACGAATACCGGATTCAATCATAAGATGTTTATCATAATCGGTCAATAGTTCCAATTTTACTTGTGTATATTTCAAACAGGCGTCAAATACCAACCCAGGCGTTGTGAATTACCAACTTGGATCAATGCTGTAAATAGATTCACACACATTTCTAAACTGTTCAACTATGTCGCTTAAAAGAATTATGTCTGTTGTTTAATACAATTCTGTGTAATCTCTAAGTGTTTGTATATTGAAAGCGGTCCAGACTTGAAACTTCATATCATATAAACTAAATATACAAAGATCTACAACTTATGTTTTAAAACATTACTTTGGTGAAAATTCCTTTTAACGCCACTTTTAGCGGAGGGTTGGGGTTACAGCTTCTCTAAAGTGATATCATAGTTGATTATACAATTCTATCATCCAAACAAAATTAAATAGATGGCCAAAATTCCAAGTTTTAAGACAAAATTAGTAAACCGGAAGTGCGCTTTTACTGAAAAGTTTTTTCAATTTTCGACGAATTTCATTAAATTTGGTACACAAACTATAAAATTTGTCAATTATAATTTTGAAAACTGGAGTAAAAGAAAGTTGTGTGAGTGTTTCACACCAGATTTTTTTTAGGCCAAAGACAATTCTTATGGAATGATATTATTATATAATTATAAATACTGATGGCAGGAATATTAATATTAAAAATTATAAATAGTAAAACTAAAGGAGTTTTTAAATTCAATTGATATAATGTCAATTATCATTTTGAAAACTGGAGTAAAAGAAAGTTGTGTGAGTATTTCACACCAGATTTTGTTTAGGCCAAAGACAATTCTTACATGTAAAAACAAAAAAAAATCCATCATCCTATGCCCATGTAAAAACAAAAAAAATCCATCATCCTATGCACCTGCCTGATTGTACCGCATCCAGCGACCGCAAAGCGGATTCGGGATGAACTTAGCCTACTTGTGCAGCGTTTTATCGGGGCCTATTGGAACTTTGCCGAGCGCCCTAGCTTACACACGTTCGTCAGAACATCCGCTTCTGGATAGCGAACTAGACGGTTCCTCTGAGCTCCGAAGAGAATCAGAGGGTCTCCTTCTAGCCACTTACACATAGACATGGTGCGAGGACTTGATTGGATTTGAGAAGAATAGCTAACTAGTCGGTTCCTCTGAGCTCCGAAGAGAATCAGAGGGTCTCCTCCTAGACATAGGACTTAATTGGATTTGAAAAAATAGAAATTAAACTTACCCTGAGTGTTGTGAAGACGAACAAAGCTGGAATTGTAATGTATATTACTCCACTATTAAATGAGGTCCCCCACCAAATAGTGTTAGAAATACAAAGCTAAGTAATAAACGATGAACATCCGGTGTGTGTGTGTGTGTGTGTGTGTGTATATAAAAATAAGATTATAAATTTTATTGAAATAATTTTAACACATAATAAGATAAAATATAAAATAATTATTGGAACACACCGGATGTTCATCGTTTACTACTTAGCTTTGTATTTCTAACACTATTATCATCTTATGATTGAATCCGGTATTCGTGAAGGTATCACTTCATGTGTTACAAGACATTCCAAAGCCAATTTGTTGCAATTTGCTCAAGCCAAGTACTCCTTAAGGATTAATTTGGACATGTCAACGTACTACTGTTCACACTTACGATGCTACAAAGTTTGGTCCTGGGTTAACTGCCTTGCTACATGTAAAAAGTAAAAAAATACAAAAAACATAAGTATTAAACATACGTGTTTTAACAGAAGTATTACAACATGAAAAAAAATGAAACAATACATAAAACATAGTAGTACTAAACTTAAAAAAGTGAAACAATACATGTTCATAGTATTGGATGATAATATATTTAATGTTTCTAGCCAACTTACCCGCATGTCCTGTATGTCATCATCTACCGGCTCAACAAAAATATTAAAGTCCTTAGAATGTTTCTAACAATACACAAAGTCTTTATTCATAGTATAGGATGATAATATATTTAATGTTTGTAGGTAAATATTATAAGTGTAAACATAATTTAATTTAAACATGAACATAAAAAAAACACAAAGTATTTGTTCATCGTATTGTATGATAATAATATCAAAAAATATTAAAGTCTTTAGCTAAATATTATAAAATCTTAGCCCTAGTCTTGTATGTCATATCGCGGCTCAACAAAAATATTCACTTCCTTAGAATATTTCTAACAATACATAAAAATAAACAAAGTCTTTATTCATAGTATTAGATGATAATATATTTAATGTTTGTAGCTAAATATTATAAAAACATAGCCCCCAGTCTTGGATGCATCTCACGGCTAAACAAAAAAATTACAGTCCTTAGAATGTTTTTAACAATACACAAAAAAATCAGTCTTTGTTCATAGTATTGGATGATAATATATTTAATGTTTCTAGCTAAATATTATAAGAAATTAGCCCTCAACTTGCATTTCATCTCACGGCTAAAAACAATATTAAAGTTCTTAGAATGTTTCTAACATTACATACAAAAAAAATCAAAGTCTTTATTCATAGAATAGGATGATAATATATTTAGCCGCCTAGTCTAGGATGCCATCTCACGGCTCAAAAGCAATATTATGGTCCTTAGAATGTTTCTAGCTAAATATTATAAGTGTAAACATAATTTAATTTAAACATGAACATAAACATGAAAAACACGAAGTATTTGTTCATCATATCAAAAAATGATAATATCAAAAAATATTAAAGTGCTTAGCTAAATATTATAAAATATTAGCCCCAGTCTTGTATGTTATCTCCCGGCTCAAAATCAATATTAAAGTCCTTAGAATGTTTCTCGCTACATATTATAAGTGTAAACATAATTTAATTTAAACATGAACATAAACATAAAAAACACGAAGTATTTGTTCATCGTATTGTATGATAATATCAAAAAATATTAAGTGCTTAGCGCAATATTCAATGTTTCTAGCTAAATATTATAAGAACTTAGCCCCCCGACATAAAAAAAAACAAAGTCTTTATAGTATAGGATGATAATATATTTAAAATTTGTAGCTAAATATTATAAAAACTTTGCCCACGACTTGGATGTCACATCTCACTGCTAAAAAACAATATTAAACTGCTAAAAATGTGTTTAGCTATTTATTATAAAAACATAGGCCCAGTCTTGGATGCATGTCACGGCTCAAGAAAAGTATTACAGTCCGTAGAAAGTTTCCAACAATACATAATAAAAACAAATTATTTGTTTATGGTATTGGATGATAATGTATTTGGCTCTAGTACTGGGTTGTCATCTCACGCCTAACGAAAAATATTAAAGTCCGTAGAATTTCCTTAGAACAATACATAAAAAAATCAAAGTCTTTGTTCATAGTATAGTCTAACAATCCCTAAAAAACTCAAAGCACTTGTTCATCGTATTGTATGATAATATCAGAAATTTTTAAAGTCCTTAGCTAAATATTACAACCACTTAGCCCTGGACGTGGATGTCATCTCACGGCTCAAAAACAATATTACACTCCTTAACATGTTTCAAGCTAAATATTATAAAAACTTAGCCCTAGTCTTGTGTGCCATCTCACGGCTCAAAAACAATGTCAAAGTCCTTAGAATGTGTTTAGCTAAATATTATAAGTGTAAACATAATTTAAACATGAACAAAATATCAAAAAATATCAAAGTGTTTAGCTAAATATTATAAAATATTAGCCCTCGACTTGGAAGACATCTCACGGCTCGAAAACAATGCTAAAGTCCTTAGAATGTGTTTATCTAAAATATCATAAGTTTAAACATAATTTAAACATGAACAAAATATCAAAAAATATTAAAGTCTTTAGCTAAATATTATAAAATATTAGCCCGCGACTTGGATGACATCTCTCGGCTCAAAAACATTATTAAAGTCCTTAAAATGTTTCAAGCTAAATATTACACAACTTAGCCGCATGTTCTGTATGTCATCTCACGGCTCAAAAATGATAATAAAGTCCTTAGAATGTGTTTAGCTAAATATTATAAGTGTAAACATGAATAGAATCCATAAAAATGCACAAAGTATTGAATATTAAAAAATATTAAAGTCCTTAGCTAAATATTATAAAATATTAGCCCTAGTCTTGTATGCCATCTCACGGCTCAAAAACAATCTCACTTATAATGTGTTTATCTAAAATATTATAAGTGTAAACATGAACAAAAAATATTAAAGTGTTTAGCTAAATATTATAAAATAGTAGCCCTCTACTTGGATGACAGTTCGCGGCTCAAAAACAATGTTAAAGTGCTTAGAATGTGTTTATCTAAAATATTATAAGTGTAAACATGAACAAAATATCAAAAAATAATAAAGTGTTTAGCTAAATATTATAAAATAGTAGCCCTCTACTTGGATGACAGTTCGCGGCTCAAAAACAATGTTAAAGTCCTTAAAATGTATTTTAGCTAAAATATTATAAGTGTAAACATGAACAAAAAATATTAAAGTGTTTAGCTAAATATTATAAAACATAGCCGCAGGTCAGGCATGCCATCTCCCGGCTCAAAAATATTTTTTTTACCTTAGACTGTTTTCAAGCTAGATTTTTCAAAACGTAGCCGCATGTCTCGCATGCCATCTCCCGGCTCAAAAATATTTTTTTTCCCTGGTTAAAAATCAGATGGTGGTCTCATCGTAATTTTGTAGCCGCGCGCCAGACCCCTGCCTTCGGGCGTAAATTCATAAGTGCCTGGGGCTCAGAAATTTTGCCGCCAGAACCGGTAATAAACATCTACTGGCATATGAAAAATATTCGGATCCTAAATCTAATTAACTAATCTAATCATAAGTGATAATCGGGGGCTTAACAAGAAGTTTGACACATTTACACCCCAGGCTTAGTCCCACTCGGAGACAAAATACATTATTAGTATTATTATTCGTGTGTGGGGAGGACTAAAGCCTATCCTATCCAAAGTCCCATTGGGCCTTCACATCTACTCCCAAGAAAAGCGGAGGGACCAAATCCTGGGCTATCGAAGTCCACTGGGCCCCCCAAAAGCAATAATAAACCGGGTCTAGAACAAAAATCCAGACTCGGGTCTAACCCAGCTTAGATTCGCTGCAGTCCGAACAAATCGGACCATAACCTTAAAGGGAAATATAAAGGTAAACACAACAATTCAGATCCACCAGAAGTTGAGCGCCAGAGTTCTCGCGCCAAACTAGTGAAATAGCTCCTAAGCATAGTGTTCGCACTAAAAAAAAAATCTAGAGGGATTCATTATGAAACCATAACTGTTAAATGCTCTCTTAGGAGCCAATACTCAGTTAGAACGCAATGATCCTTCTTCACACACATTTCATTCTATCATAGATAGATTTTGAACGAGAGGATAATGGTCCATACAAAAATTTTAAGAGTACTTCTGCCTACACTCCTCACTCCTCCTCGATGAAATAAGAGGAAATGTGTGGAAATATAGCTGAAAACCTAGGCTTTCACTATTCCTGCCTAGTCAAGATATTGTTTGCAGATGCCGTACAAGACAACCGCGCCATCCCTGCTCGACTGCCCTCAGTTTGAGAAAGAAATCAATCATGGGCCCTAATGACCTCTGCAGTTGATCCCCCACCCCGAATGTACTGTCTTTCAAGTGTGTAATCCCATAAGAACCATTTCTTCAGATTATCACATAAAACTCTTAGCGAGATGTCGCAAAACACCCTCGCCAATAGTTTGTGTCAAAATCAATCGCCTTAACCCAGTATTCGTCTCTACTTATCCTTCTTTGTCCGTATTCCAGCACTCAGATGGAGTATAGTTGCGGATTATAGGTTGCCAGGGATTCCAGGTCTTTCTTTCTTTATACCTTATCATGTGAGACAGTCTTCCTTAAAAAACACAACGCCGCTAGACTTGCAGAGTAAAAAGTATTGTCGAAAAATTGACTGAAATATGTTCTTATTTTTACTTCCTCTGAGAGAATGTATTGAGATTGGGTCAAATTTTCAATATCGAGTTGTTACTGGAAACGTAGTTTTCGGAAATCGGAGTGTGCTGTTAGAGCAGCATAACTAAAAAACAGAAAATCACAGTAAGATTATAATTGACATTAAATGCTGTCAGGGACAGGACAATAAAATTATGGTCAAAATCGGTAACCGGAAATGCCACGTTACTATAGGCATTTTTTACATTTTGCTATTTCTCCATAAAGACATCAATGGGTTTCATTAAACTTCATGTACTTACATACGTACCTACATCTATATCTACCACTTTTGTTAGTTATTTTTTCAAAAACAAATTGATTTTAGGGGAAAATTTTGGAGGGAGCTAGAAAATCATGCCACTCTCACAAGTGTATTTGATAAATTTTATTAAACTAAGATTTTGCCACCGATCTAATATTGAAGCAATTACACATTTATTAATAGTTAGAAAAAAATTTGTCGGCTACAATCATGCAAACAGCAGTGAACATTGTTCATAATCTCATCGAATCTCTCAAAAACATTCTGTAGTAAAGAATTAAAATACGTTGAATGAACATCTCGAATTAACACACAACCCAGAGAGTTTTAATTTTTTCTATTTATTTATTTAGCATTGAATTATACGGTAATAGCAAGAAAAATGATGCTAATGATTTCGACTCAGACCATACCAACTAGGACGAGAAAAGAAAATTGATAAAAGGAAACGTAAATGGGGACAGTGCTTGCAAAATCGAGAGAAAAGAAGAGAAGAAGAAGCCGGCCTGCTTTTATTTAATTATTATTGAACCACCCCATCACTCCTCACCAAGGATTTTATTTCCTTAATGAATTTCTTTCTGAATCTCATTTCCTTTCTCCAGCGCTTCCTTGCTTAATCCTAAACTCTCTCTCCAAGATTTTCTTTCATTCAAATCGTATAACGATATAATCATTAAAAACAACAACGAGATTATTGGTAAACATACAGCAATGTTTATACGGCTCGTTAACCAACTAGTCCAATAATAATAATAATAATAATAGCAAATAGCGTCGCCTATCATTTCTCCGTCTAATCATCCATAAAAGAACAATAAGAAGTAATTATTGGTGTCTATATGATCAATCATTTCAGCCGATAATAACTAGCAATCAGTTATGATTAAATTGAACAATGTATAATAAAAATTCTAATATCCGCCAGTTACATTGCTTGCTTTGAACTTTGAGAAATTCTAACTTATACATTAAGGAAATAAAATCCTTGGTGAGAAGTATGTTCAATAGTTAATCAAGGCAGACTGTGAATAAAATCATCAAACATTAAGTAGGACCCTAGGAATGTAGGTATCTGAATGTTCTAGAAGACTGAAGGAGCTTTCTTTCATGTTGTTAAAGCCGCATTTATTGTATATACTTATATAATCATAATTTTAAACTGAGAATATAAACAATCCACCATTACTGCAAAGTCCTAAGTACAACACGTGGGGCATTGGAAATTTTAAGTTGATAGCAGTGATGTTCAGACTTGGTGTAACCAATGATGTACATACTCTACCTAATTTTTGTATGTCGCTGGCCTAACCAGATGCAGTTTTAATTTATGATAATTGTCATTGCTTGACTTAGGTCTTACTTCTCAGCAGTCTTATCGCCCACCGTAGTTAATTCAATCAACATCCGTCCAACAAACAAAGCATATAACAATGACTTACTGCTTCCTATCAGAAGTAACCAAAATACATGCATGTCTTAGAGATATCCAAACGGACAGTACGAGCACCTCTAAGAAGCAGGCTCTAAAGAGAGCACGACAAATCTGGAAACTAAGTCACGAACCAAACACAACAAGATGGTGATGTCCAAGTTGTCTAAGTGTAGGACTAAAGAGACCTTCTGTAGTAAGCAACCAGATTGATTTGGTGACAGGCCTTTTCAAGGGACACGGTAAGTTCTAAATACTCCTAAACAAGGCGGGGATAATTAGCTCAGAACCTTTGTGTAAACATGCCAGAAAGAGAAGGAAAAAGGTCTCGCACCTGTTGTTCGATTATGTGGCAATCGCTAAATGCGCTATAAGATCTTTGAAATATCAGATGAGACAAGAGCGCAAAAAAGAGCTGGTTGGGTAACCACTCAATATAAAGGGGTAGTTTCTCATACTAGACCTACAGAGATAGGCACAATAAGCTTGTATCCGCTGCAATGGCTGGAATCGTGATCCACCTCCTGGATCAATTTAATCTACTGCTACCTATCAGAAGTAACCATTCCATAGTATCATAACAAAATATTAATTCATACATTCATCTTATTTAGGAAATCTTTCTTAACTAATAATCAATAGTATCTGAACAGTCTTCATAATAATGAATATCTATCTGTCAATATAACTTGGTTGGGCGCATCAACGTGTAAACATCAAAGCAAATTCTTCATGATTAAGAATAAAAATATGATATTTGTAAAACGGGATTCTGGATTTTATAAATAATTTTTTAATTAAAAGCCAACTAGGTTAGCAGCATGTGTCATCCCAGATCGAGCGGCGTTAGTAAAAGAAAGTAAATAATGATTTGAGGGCGCTAATAACCACAGTAGTTGATGCGCCAAAAAAAAAAAAAAAAATAGAGATTGTTGATAATTCGATAACCATCACATATAAATATGTAGATATTGGAACGATAGATTTTTACTTTGTTTTTCTCTTGACGCAAAGCACTACTATGTTTGGAAACTTACTTCCGTTAGCGAGTTATATCAGAATTACCGTTATCTTAAAAATGCTTTGTAACAGATAACTATTCTTATATGACATCTGAGGAGAGTTTAGAATAAAGATGTTTTGTTGAATTTCTTGGTTAAATTTGATATGTCATTTTTTTAGGACAAAATTCTGTCTGTAACAGCCATATTATCGGAGAAAGTGATGCAGTGTGTTTGTGTGTGGGTGTGTGTTTGTATGTTACTCATTGTGGAGCGCATATTGCATTAGGTTGTATATAATATAACAATCAAATAATAAATACGTTTATTCAAAACTAAAAAATAAAGGTACAATTCCTATCAGATGGTTGTTTATCAACCAGTGTCATCAGGCTTTTATATTATTTACTAGAACTATACTTATTATATTTAATCAGACAAAAGATCGTTATTTTATTTTATAATTAACCTTATAAAACGTTATTTTTATATAAATAAAGCTTTCATTTATTCATTGGAGAAAGTGCAAGGTGGCGTATTTGGCAAAAGAGTATTTATTTTTTCCTAGCGAGTTGGATCGAAGCAAACGACGTAGAGTTAATAACACAACGTGATGTATTTCGTGGGATTGTGGGATATAGTTGGTGTACGCAACTTTAACTGCATTCTACACATATACTCAGTTTACATTTATCTAATTCAGGAAGTAACTTTACCGGCTACTTAATCACATTTAGCACGCTGTTTTGGGAGTACCAACTTGATGCACAGCTTTACTTGAATAAATAATGAACTTACGACACTATTACACTTTAAGAGGACTTTACTATTATTAAAAGAGTAAAGTAATGCCTATTTTTCCAGGCGGGCTTAACGTACAACTATTAAATTAGGTGTCGTGGTCGGGGGCGGAAGCACCTACTTTACTATTATCACTTTTTGAAGGAATATAAAATTTAGCAGTATACGCGGGACTCGAACTCACAAGTTCATGCTCATAACCACTACACCAGCAACCACTTCAGCACTTCAACATGGAGCAACTCAGGTTGGGAATGAAGGAATGGGAATTTATGTTTTTTTTCATAACATTAGATAACATATGCATCAAAATGTACTACTAGAATGGAATCTGTGACGAGCGCATTCCAATCGCCAACTAAATAATCAGATGAACGTCGAAGATAGTTTAAATAAAGAACAATTATGAAAGGAAATAGAAAAAATAGAACCATAAATGATGGGATGGAAATATGCCAGCCACTCAATCAAATAAAATTAAAGATAATTTAAAATTATAAATAAGAAGTAGATGGTAGTTAGTTTTACTGACCTATTTTGTAATGTTAATAAGTCCATATTGACTTCATCAACTAACAAACCTGAAACAAATTTAAATTTTAAATTAAGAAATTCATGTTAAATAGCAATATTATTATGAAAATTAATTATCTAACTAAATGTTCTCTAACTATAGAGAACAGGAAGGTTTAATGGTTTAGATCTCAAAATTTACCTACACAAACGCTGGAAAAGTTAATTTCGCCAGATAGCAAATGTTTCATATTCTCACAGAGTGGCAAAAACGGCCGATGTAATCGTTTCGTCCAGAAGATCGTCAGATGCGGTGCACTGACTCACAATAGTAAAGCATTGACTCACAGTTATGCAATATGAACAACACAGTACACATAGAAGCAATAAATGAAAATCCACCTCTTCTGAATGCAGTTACTGGCTGTAGTAAATGAGAGCAAAAAACGTAAAAATACTTGGGGAGGGCCAAAGTCCCAAGTATTTTGTTAACCTCGACAGGATAGCTATATGGGCCCACTGGGGTTTTGGATAGCGTGGTTCCTCTCCACAGAATAATAATAATAACAATAACCGCGTCAGCAATTATCAGAATCAGGAAATTGTGGGCCTATCCAATGGCCAGGCCGCCATAGGTTCATAAGCAATCAGTTAGAGAATAGTATGGGAATGCAACGGCAAAACTCAATGGCCTCGGTAGAAATAATAAAGTTAGGCTATTCTGGGAGCAAGGTACTGTTGTCGTGGTCGATACCTTAGCAAGGAACCCTATTTACTGAAATCCTTATGTGAGAGAAGCACTTTAAGTAGAGGTCAGAAATGAGGAAGTTAAGAGAGGTATCGCTCTGGAGAACTATACCAAGACTGAGGCAGGTTAAAACTGTCTAGCGGTTACGACATGAAAAAGTCAGAAGCCTTAATCAGTTAAGTAAAACAGGCTTCGCATTTTGGCGGGTTTCCTCACGGGCATTGCAGACCAGGACCATCTGAAGAAGCTAGACTTAGAAGGAGATAGCACCTGTAAATTCTGGGATTTGGACCCAATATATTTCCTGAGAGACTGCGCTGCTAATCATTCAAATAATGTTTAGAAACCTGGGCACCTACCAAGTGTTGGAGGAAGATATATCCTCTCTAAGACCTTTTCAGATTTTAAGAATTTTTAGAGAAATCAATAAATTCCTAGAGAATAAATTAGTTTACTCACTATGTGAACTCTTTTGCCCTGCGCGTGTCTATAATATCACCTTGTTTATCAAGATTTGCATAGGAGCCCTTACTAGAAAAGTTATATTGTGTACTTAAAGAGAATAAAAATATTAGCTTGAAAAGGAAATGATTATTAATTTCGTTAGTAGGAATTAGTACGTTAAGAAATAAAATACATATATTTTACAAAAAAAAAAAAAAAAAAAAAAATGCAAAACGCAGCATAATTATTTTCACTTACTCAACTGCATTCGTGTCAGATTTACGATTTTGAGTTTTCACCAGAGATATGTATTTTTGAGGTCCAGTTATCACGATAAAGTGGTTTTTAGTAATAGACTCACTCTCTCTCATGTATGTAAGTGTGTGTGTGTGTGGTGTGTGTGTATGGTCAGCATTACTCAAGAATAAAAAAATCGCAGAACGTTCAAATTTGATAGTTTGCCTAGGTGACACCAAGTGAACCGATATAAAGATGTGGTAAAAATCTCTAACCGGAAGTACCACTTTATTGAGTGGATTTTTCAGTTTTTCGATTTTCCCGAAAATGGCTTCAATGATTTTCTTTAGTCTCTGTATAAACAGTAAATATATGTTATGTCTATGTATATACATGATCTAATAGTTAATATTTATATTAAGTTTATATTTAAGTTTGTTTTGAGCTTACTATACTATAAATATAGCAAGCTTATAAAGTTCGTTTAATCTTATATTTAAGTTTGTACGTGCGTGAATGTTGTATATGAATTGTATATTACGAGAAGATCAAATAGCATGCTTAGATAATTAATCGTTTAGCAATATTACTTATTTGTACTATCTTACGACCATTCGCTTCATTTTTATTATTAGTTATTTTGCAGTAGTCAACAAATGACTCAGTGATCATTCGTGATTAAATATTGCTCCTACACTCAAAGAACCACAATTAAAATAATAATATGTTATAATGGGTAATTAATTAGTCATGTAAATTTTCTTGCGAAATGTAATTTAAGTTGAATATCTCCACTTATTCATGTTTCCATTTTTAAAGGAACGACAATACAATGCCTTTTAAAATGAAAATAACATGTTGCCTTAGTTAGGTAGAAAACCCCTTCTTAACCTAGCCTTAGCAAAACATTTCCAAACCATGTATAAACTGACTTTGCTCTGTGGGAATTTGTGTTAGGCACTGTTTTATCAAGACATCTTATTATGGGCAAACGCCAGAAACCGATCTATGGAGGAATCAAGGAGGCTAACGCGGAAAATATGTCTGAAGTTTCCAGCTCTGCGGACCCAACCACAACACATATCATAAATCCTTATATTTATATAAAAGTAATAAGTAATAAATTGTTTAAATTTTCTAAATAATGAAACCAAGCGATTGTTGCACACGATATCTTGACTAAAGTCCTCACGCCTTGATTTATAGTGGATGGTGCGAGAATTCAGAATTTGATTTCCGTGAGAACAAAGGCGGTGTGGACTCAGCACTGCTAGAAAAAATAGGAAGCTGCAGTTGCTATTGAACTTAGATAGCGAAGGCCAGAACTAAACGGCGAGGAACCAAGACGGGATTCTACACGCATCCCTTCATTTAAAATCGCCGTCTGGACAGTCTTGGCCCTTCATGAGTTCCTACCCAACGGAACCTCAAATAAACCGAACGCTTTGGTTCCTTTTCCGAGAAAATTGTTTCTATGGGTCTGAAGGAAGCCGAGCTTACACTTCCTTCAAAGTGTAATTTTTGTACAAAATAAGTATCAAAACTGTTTATTTTTATCAAAATTTCATATTTTGGTTTTTGAATATGACTATAAACAAAATATTAGACAGACTTCATCAAATCTAAAAATACTGAATATGCAATCTGGAAGTAAACATAAGAATATATTGAATAATATTGTAAATGAATTTTTTTGGAACAATGTTTTAAAGTTGAATGATTTTTCCTTCCCGACAGACTTGGAAATTCTAGCAACGTATTTAATGGATAATATTATAAAAGTGGAAGAACCTAAATTGTACTTACATTTCATATCAGAGGCTACCGCTGAAGATTGCAAATCTCCCAGAAACCCTGAAAATGAATTTTTCCAAAACAAACGTTTCAGACAATAGTTGATAGGCCTGTATGGGTAAAGTGATCGTCCGCAGCTCAGAGAAAGCTGGTGGCGCCAAGAAAAACGCAAAAAACTAAAAATCAGTAAGATCGCAGTTCCAATTTACAGATTCTAACAGCAGCCTTCGCGTCGGAAATGTCAAGTTTCAGCTGCCTATGACTTTTTTCGTTTTTGAGATTTTTGTTCACACCATAACACACATAGAGAACATTGTTTCATACATAGGATACCTCAAAACCAGTATAAACTTAATTTAAACTGACATGTTGAGTATGGCGCAATACTTCCTGTTGCAGCAGTAAAATAATAAATAAAAACAAGAAATTGTTAGATAAATTATAATTTTACCAAACGAAACAACGAACAAATGAAATATTTTGATCGTGGCGAGCGTTTTGAATCCGCACGAAACGGGGACACTAAATTTATTTTATTGCTTTTGATTCCAGCGCAATAGGACGCATTTACTGCCTATCTGGGTCATCTTGAGGAAATATTAACAATACAATGACCTTGATAAAAAGTATTTCAAAATAAGACTAAATGAGGCTCAGTGTCCAGCGCTGCCAATAGGCCTGGAGGAAGCTCCATCTCGCGCGACTAAGTTTAGGCTGTTTGCTGAATAGTCTGCGATTCTCACACTATGGAAGACCACCTACGGCTATAAAGTTTGAAAACTTGCTATTAAAAAAATAATAGAGGCTGGTTCAAGATACACATATGAAAAAATATGTGGGAACCGGTATATCCACAGCATTTAAGCACCAACATCTTACATAAAGAAGGGCATTTGTCGTTAATTCTGTCAACGAAGACACAAAAGTCCAAAAGTGTAGTAATTAGCACAGAAACCTCAAAATTTCGAATGATGGCGGAAGTTACGACATTTCTAGAACGAAGTTTTAGGACGCTTCGGTATGCAAAGAAAGTAAAGTGTGGATTCACGAAGATGACCAAAAAATTCCCCAAAAAACAGCTTCATTGAAAGAAGATAATATGCAGTATTCTTTAGAAGTATAGGTCTGGTGAAGGGGAAAGTGAGAGAGAAACTGGCCACTCCGGTATGTCTGCCTCGAAATATTTGGCAAAGGATTTAGGATCTCCTACAAAAAATACCTCTTCGCATATTATCAGATAAGCTGTCGAATTTCAGACTATCCACCAAGCTCAAAAAAACTGAACGCGGCGTCTGTTTTTTTTCAAAAGAAGAAACTGTTTCTACAATTATGGGATATGTTTTTTTAAGTCAAGAAAAAGTGTCTGATATCTCAGCTGTTTTCTTAATAGTTATTTATCTACTGCAAAATAACTAATAATAAAAATGAAGCGAATGGTCTCCCGCATTTATATTGAGAGAAAATAAAGATATGGGGTTCTTACAGAATTTTATTATTAAGAATAAATTTGTTGAACAAATAATAGAAAACAAAAAAGATGATAAAACATAGCAAAATTAGAGAAATAATTCTCAACAATCATGAACCTGACAGTTTATAATAAGGCAATTTAAACAATTAATACAAGCAGAAATAAGTTTTATTATATACTCGTACCATAGAGGATCGTGGAAATGGGGGCAAATATTGCGAGTATTTTAGCAATTTGTTAATATGCAATTTCGTCCATTACTAATTTGTTATAACTGATCCATTATTACTTTGTCCACAACTGTTTTAACTGTTTCATAGCAAAAAAAGCTAGATATTAGCAAGTTATATATAACCTCTAAATAAAACTAACACTTCTAGTTGTCTTAAGTAGAAAATATTGATCGAAAACATCAGTATTCTGTCTGTATCGCGACCATTATTTGACTGGAGTGTACAAAACTCGCTGTCCGGCGAGCTACAAATATTAAATATAACTGGATGAAATCATGTTTACTGATCAAGATTTTATTTATTGCTGAATTTATCCAACCTGGATTAAATTAACTGATAAGATATTTAAGCCATCTTCAAAGTAAGAAACAACCATAAAACAATACCATTTTAAAGTTAAATATATCTGACAATAAGAACTATTTCTGCTTTATTATATATTCCAACTTCAAAGTCTAATAATAACATGCTAAGCATATTTATCATTTCATAACGTTTAAAACAAGAAATTTTTGTGTGACTTGTTAATAAATTACAAGCTTATCGTACAGTTCTCAGAACAATATGCTCTGCAATTTAATACTGTCTGGACTAAATGGCTTTTGCGGATTTAATTATAATATAAAATTAGTACAAAAACTATTTATTTTTATAACTCCCAGAATATGCAATTACAAAGATACTATTTGGAGATTTCTCAAAATAGAAACCCCTAATCTCTAACTCTCTAATCAGACTCCTAATTCCAGTAACACGGGAAATTAATGCCCCTAATTTCCCAATCGAAAACGTGCACTATCCGATCATGACCGCTTTTAGAGCGTTCAGCCAAGGATAGTTTGGTTAATTAGTATATTTATTCAATTTAAAATATCAATAAACACGAATTTATCAATGGTAATCTGCCTGCAAAGAAGCAACGCTCTATTTTCCGTGATAACCTGCTTCTTTTTGTGGTCATCGACCGGTTTCGGGCATTCGCCCATCATCAGAATGCGTTTGTCATACAGTGTGATATCATTTACACAGAGATTTACAGAGCAAATTTAGTTTCTACACAGTCTGGTTCTTTAAATGTTTTTGTTATGACCTATTAAGGTCAGGAAGGGGGAGGGGATGGTACCTGAGTGGGAAAAAACACATGTTTGGGTCTTTAAAAGGACACATTTTTCTTTAAGAATGGAAATATCCAACACGGTCGATGACCACAAAAAAAAGAAGCAGGCTATCACGGAAAATATCTCTGATGCTTTCCAGCTCTGCGGAACCAACCACAACAAGCAACGCTCTATTTTGTTTATTTATTTTGTTTCCTTGAATGCTTTCCCCAAGCCTTGAGTAGACTAATCCGAAGGCCATGACCCTTGAGCGGTTTTGCTAAACTTTTAAGAACTTCTCTTAAACTTTGGAATAATGACAAATTGAATTTTGGAACAATGAGCACTTTACTCGACATATTTCAAAAACTCAATCACTTAAATTAAAGCTTAAAAGACCAGAAAAAAAATGTTTTAACACTAGTTTTGAAACTTTAAAAAATAAACTAATGCTATGGAAAGTTTAGATAAATAACAATATCACATAAATGGGTTTAGGTTTCTGAATCCATCAAAAACAGTAATTGGGACTTTGGCATATTTACAAATATGAATTGCCATCATTTATCAAAACTTCACGAAACATTTTCAAGGAGTGTTGAAAAGTTACCAAATGAAGAAATTAGGCTGGATTCGAGATCTATTTTCGTCTGATATTTTACATTTGATTATTCCTACAAAAAAAAAGGAAAACTAATGATACTTATTTATACAGGCAAACTCAGCAGCTTATAAAAAATTTTGCTTCTCACACTTAGTGATGAGAATCCAGAATGGAAGGAAAAAAATATTAAGAATTTAATACTCTTCAGATTGCACAACTCATTTGTTTTTATTTTAAAAATAACCAGAATCTAAAAAAATATTATCCTAACGTCATATATTCGCTCGCATGTCCCGAAAAAATTAACGCCTTGCAGTTTCAAATATCAATCAAACATAGATGAGATTATGCGTTCCAGAGAGCACAGCACCCTCACTAATTTATATAAAATTGTTTTAGTAGGTAGGATAATTTTTTTGTAAGTTTCGATTTGTTTCAAAAATATCTTTTCAATTGTAAGTGCTTTATTTCTAAAATATTAGAAAATATAAATGTGTATTATAATATACTGTTACAATATCGGTTTATTATGAATATCAGGGGCGAACCTGGGTCCATTGTGGTACTGGGTTCGATTTGGATTTTATTTGATGTTGATCAGTAAAGTAAGGAGGAGGCTAACCACCTCCATCCACGCACCCAATCAGTAGTTAGGTGTACAAAAAATAGGCATTAATTTATTTGATATTTGTTTATACATACACTGGGGCAAAAAAAAAAGTCTATACACATTTACAATTCTTTCAAAAATATTATAATTTTTGAGGAAGGAATAAAGTTAAAAAGTTAATTACTGACAAAAATTTATATTAGCAAATATAAATTAAAATATATATATTTTATATATTTAAAAATTATATAATTTTTAGTAAATAATTATATTTTATAACAATTTTGTAAACATTTAAATGTATGTAACAGAAATGGAAGCAAACACTTCAAAATAATATATCAAAAAAGTGTCCATATACTCGTAATATTTGTTTGCTAGAGTGGAGTTTACTAGTTTTAATAATCAGTGGTTCCTCTTTTTTCCCTAATGACCTCAATCAAACGCTTTTTCATCGCATCAACTAGTTTCTTTGTTAGTTCTGGCTCAATTGAATTCCATTCTGAGATTATAGCATTTTCAAGATCATTTTTCTGATCGAAAGATCACGTTTTCTGATTCTCCTTCCAACTTCATCCCATAAGTGCTCAATAGGGTTGTATGGAGTTGTCTGGGATGCTGAAGATGAGTCATTCCTTAACACGCCTTGTAATATGTTTCGGATCGTTATCCTGTTGGAACATAAATCACCTTCTAAATCCCAGATTACGGGCACTGGTCTCCAAGTTATTTCTTAAAATATAAACATGTTGATCCATTCCTGACATCTATAAATATCAAGTTTCCCACACCTGAGGCACTCATGCACCCCCACACTAGAACATTTCCTCCTCCATGTTTGACGGTTCTTATTATATTGTTTGAATTTAAAAATCCTCCACGTATCCTCCACACAAAAATCCTAACATCTGATGATAACACATTAAAATCTGGTTCGTCGCTGAAAATAATGGAATCCCAAAACATATGTCGCTTGTCTAATAGAGTTTTCCAAATTCTAAACGTTTTTCTTGTTATCCTTGCTAATCAATGTTTATTATTTTTCTTGATATCCGAACATTGAATCCATTTGATCTTAGCACAATCCTCACTGTTTCAGGCACAACATTTACATCATAAAGTTGTGAAAACATACCAGTTAATTTAGGAGAGTAGATAGAATTGACCGGTTCTAGGCCACTTTTCTGCACAACATGGCGGCCGTCACCCAACCCCTCATCCACATCAGTTCCACTACCCCCTCTCCTGTCGACAAAGAGGTATTAAATTTTTTTTTTCAGCAAGAGCTTCTAGCAACCTCCATCATCTAAGTCCATCACTTTCACACTTAGCCATCGTGGTAACTTGAGAATAGTAATTTTCTTTAGAAAATGTTTCTTTTAATCTCGTATCCGGACAATTTATAAAATCTATAATATGGTTACCGATTTTCTTATTAACGCCCGGACTTGTTATTTGACAAATAAACTTATTGTATATTTTAACTCCTGCGTTAAACCGAATTTAAAAATAGCTTAATAACCACTTTAATACATATTGGAAGAATTTGGATACAACTGGTACAATTTTTCTGCGTTTACCGTTAACAATAAAGGTACTTCTACATATGTTGGAGTCCCAGCAGAAAAGAGGGTATAGGAACGTATTCTTTCTAAAAGGGTACCACAAAAATATATTTATAAATGCCTATTCTAATAAAGAAAAACTTAACGAAGATGGTAAGTAAGGAAAAACTTGACCAAAAAATGGGTTGGATATAATTTCCTCACCCACGAGAAACCATTTTTAACATTTACAACGAATGGTGTAACAAGTTACAAACGACACTCGTCTGCCAAAATATAGAAGATGGAATTTCGTACCGACATGTGGAAAAATATGCAAGATACCGCTTTTACACAAGAGAAGATGGAGAAATTTAACGATATTACGATGCAAGAAATAAAAGGTCTTGTTAAAGTTTCTGAGCCCAACGGCTAGAAGAATTACCCCCATGTTGTGCAGAAAAGTGGCGTAGAACCTGTCAATTCTATCTACTCACTAGTCACTGGTTTTCCCTTATTTCTTTCAAAATCGCTCTCCGATGAAAGCCTTGCATTTTTCTTGGGCGCCCTGAACAAGGTCTATCTCCTAAACTTTTATTTTCTGTATAACGATTGATGTGCACTGAAGTGAGTGCATGGGACTTGTTTTCAATTTTCACAATTCCTCGCAATAAATAACCTTTTTCTCTCAAATTTATTATCAAAGCGCGAATGTCTTTCGTTACCACCATTTCAATTTTAAACTTTTACATTAAACAGTGAAAAACAGTCTTTAAATATCAACTGATATCTTGCAACTGATAGAAAAATAAAAATCTCCTAATCCCTCTTTATTAATTACATTAAAAATTATAAATATTTACAGTTGCAAGGCTGCACGGAAACTATTTTGTCCTTCGATTCGCAATGTTATCTTCATATCAGCATTTCTGATCTAAAGAATTATTAATCAAAATTATTTATCTTATATTTTCTTCCTCAAAATGAAGACCTTCAGCGACTAAAACTACACAACCAGGAAATACCCTGGAAACCGAAGGACCAAGGACCAAGGAGTGCGCTGTCCTGGTGAAATCCTTGACACCAGACTCACCTGGAGACTACACATTAACAACAAACTACAACAAGCATACAGCCGACTGAAACAGTTATATCCACTTATAAACAGAAACACACCACTCAAACACTCCTGTACAGTACTTCTTTATAAGACGCTTCTCAGACCTCTGTTGACATACGCTTGCCCAGGTCTGGATAACTGCCAGCAATACACTGATGAAACGACTTCAGACATTTCAAAACAAAGTACTCCGAATTACTTTAAGAGCCCCTTGGTTCACCAGAAACACACAAATACACAGAGAACTAACATTACAGATATTCACACACACATGACTAAATTAACAGACAACTTCTTCCTCACACTTCATACACTATCCCCAACGTCCCACTACAACATAGAGGAACCTACTCAATCTAGAAGACTGAAACCACGACTCTACCAAGATTTATGAAATAACATATTTTACCTCTAATCTCTATGTGTAAAGCTCTTGGTGAGCTGGCCCATATTATGATTTGTAAATAAAAAATATTTTCTTCCATGGCTATAAAGAAATAATAACAATAAATAATTAATTCCAGACTGTAATGTACTGGCAAATTATAGCGTTTATAATTTCAACATAAAGTGTGTGGAGACTTTTTTGTCTGAATGTATTTATGTATGATTTAGGCATGGTAAAAACAAATGATAGGGCGGTTGTATATTCGACCGAAAAGGAGATCGCAAGTGTATGTAAAAACGTTGCGCACCAGTGGCTAGTGTTTTAGTGTCATTAATGATTTAAATCGGCAGAAATAAGGAACAAGGAGCTGACATAGTGGCTTGCGCCGTTTAGGCCGAACTTTTCCTGATTTTGTTAAATGTTTCCAAATCAGATAACAGTTTGCGATTTTTAAAAACTTTAGACTATTATTTTTTAATATTTACTTTCTTTTTTTTTAATTTTCAAAAGTCGTAATTTTATCATATTTTAATAAGTTCGAAAGTAATGCAGCTGCCAGCGCCGAGCATTATAACGAGGATGGAGTGGGATTTAAAGGGGAATATCTCAAAAAAATTATATATGCATTAGAAAATCTGTATAAGTATTAAGTAATAAAGTTGTATTTTTTTTTAATATTTAAGAGGATATAATAGGAAAATTGAATCTTCACATGCTTCCAATTGAAAATGAAATAAAGTGCTGAAAACAGGGTTCTGGTCATTAAATGTGAAAAGTCTCCTTTACTTCAGGTGAAAAATAAAGAAAATGAAAGCTCATCAAAGTTTAGCTATAAGCCCGTGATTCCATGCTTCTTTTTTTTATCAAGGACGAATCCAACGGGTCACAGTCCTGTAATTTTCTGTGTAGTGCATTTTCAAATAAAAAACATTTCAATGATCCGATAGTCATTTATAAACTCATAGAAGGAATTACTACTGGACAATCGTTTAAGCTAATGATTTTATTATAAAAGAAAAACCTAAGAAAATTGAAATTTAATACACTCAAACCAATATCAGAGATGTTGCATATTGAGTGTGGGTGTGGGGGCGTAAACTCACGGAAACGCATCATTTATTATGGAAGTCATTTAATAACTAAAAAGAACGACAAAAGAACTACAAATCAAAGAATATGTTTACAAGAATAATCCTTTCACTAACATATGTTGGCGCACATTCCGTCTACATAACTCTCTATTACTCATTCAACGATGGAAATATGCACTTCGAAAGAGTGGATACGATTTCTGGTTTCTGAAAGGATGAAATATTTGAAATTTACCACCGAATGCTTTAGCTCAACGGTTTCTAGTTGTATGAACCGTGCGAACTTCTTCAAGTAGATTAATCCACACAAAAAAGTGTTCGATCAATAAATCCATGTATCTATTTCACCAGTAGAATCTCGCAATGATGCTCATATTTCAAGAAGACAGACAATGGAAGAAAAAAAGCCCATTATCCTGAAAAAGCGACATGGTTTGCAGAAGGAATTCGTTCTCTTACTCCAGTAAAACAGACGCTCACATATGCAATGTAAGCTTGAAATTACTGAAAAATTAGGCAGGACTGGAAGTCCTTTACAACTATCTCAAGCCCACCTTGTTGCGTCATCAAGGTGGTCATTGATATTGACTCACATTTCAGGAGAATATAAAAAACGAATAATTTCTTCGCCATAAAGAACTAATAGATATTGGAGAAGTGAATAAATAGATTGGGAGATTATATATACAAAATAAGTTATACTATGGGATCCAATTATTGAACTACATTAAAACCATTTTTCTCTTTACTTATCCAATGGCCTTTGAATATTTTTTCCTTTATGTCTGTCAAAGATCATTTATTCATTTATCTTGTTTCAACACAAGTGACAAAAAATAAATTCATTGCACAATATTCATGAAGATGAGAAGTTTGGCGCTTAATTGATGTGTTGTATGGCATAGCCATTTTGTACCTTTAAACATGAAGTGCACTAACGCCGCTAGCAAATACTTAACTTCCTTCAGGTTTTAAACCTATGTTAAAAAACGTCTCAGTTGTGCACTTTTAACTTAGCATAAGCCTGTGATTGGATGTACTTTAGAATTTTGCAATCGAATTAACATTCATTTAGCTATTAAAACTTTTTTCAAATTAAATTAAATCATTCTTCAGGTAAATTAAACATAAAAAAAAAAAATTGAATTGAACGTGTCAATATGATTGAATTGAATTGAACGTGTCAAAATGATTGAATTATTGAACGTGTTGAATTTCAAAGCAAAAATTTTATTTGTTTAAAAAAATATTTATACTTTTAGCCGGATACACATTAATTTGATAGTATAATTCTGCATTATTATCTCTGTTATTGTAGCTCATAGTAAAGTTTTTTATTTCTTCGTGCATAAAGTTAAACGTCAACTGACATTATGAGAACATTTTGGGACTGATAATAAGTTTATAAGTTTATATGTTCTTTACATTTAACCTGCATTTTGTTGTTGTTTAAGTGTACTTTATAACTTTATACAGCTATGGCAATGTGATTGTCTGCTTTTTCCATCGGAACTTGTGCACAGAAGACAAATTCCATTCAAAATGTCCAAAAATAGTGGATTTCAGGTATTTCCCTGTTTCACAATTTATACTTATTCCATAAATTTATTTTTCTTAAACATTCTATTTAATTTTGAATATTCTAACCAATTTTAAAGCAGAATGGGTATTTATTATGAGCACATCCAATGTAGGCCCTATATTGGGTTTGCCATGGTACTAATATTTTTATATATAATAGTTGATGGGTCCGCAGAACTGAAAAAATATTAGAGAATCTTTCGCTGTGACAGCCTGTGTAGTGGATTCTTTTGGGAATTGGAACAAACAGGTTGAGATTAGTTAGACTTACTGTTAACACTGCATAAGAATACAAGCGCTGCAAGGGCATTACACTGGTATAATTTAGAGGAGATTTGGTAGCGCGAAAGGTGAGTGGCCGAGAGACGATTTGAGAAGATGCTCGTTGAAGGTGGTTCGATTGGGTTTTTGATAGAAAATTAGACAGAGGCAGAGAGCCTTGTATGCGAAAGTCCACTTCTCCTCCTCTCCTTGACTTCGACCTCCATATCGTAAGATGCAATTCTTACTAACTCTTTTACGAGCTTGAGGTAGGGAAACAAGTCACTCTTCATCTGGGCTATGCTTCCCAAAATATGTCACAGCAATGTGTTAATTAAGAATGCTTCACCATGTAGTTATCGACCAGTTTCAGGTATTACCCATTATCACTATTGCTTGATATGCGATAACATAGATTTGCACAGAGCAATACAGATTTGCCCTTAGCAAATCTTGATAAACAGGGCAATAACAGACTTGCACAGAGCAAAATAGTTTACATACTTAGAGAGTACTAATTTTACTATGAACAAGTCTTTTATCAAGTCATTTTGATGATGGGTTTCTGACTACGACCAAAAGATCTACTGTGCACCTCTGCAGATACCGAAATTAAACCTCTCATGCAACAACGACCATTTTCCATATGGATTTCTTTAAGAAAACTTAAAATCTGAGACAGTTCTAGGGATGATATATCATCTTCCAACACTTGGTAGGTATTCAGGCTCCTAAGACTTCTTTGAATAATAGCAGCGCAGTACATCAGGAGGTGTACTGGAATCTCTTCCAAATCCCCACAGAATTTGCAGGTGCTATCACTTCCTAGGTATAGCTTCTTCAGGTGTCCCCTGAATCTATAATGCCCCGTGAGGCAACCCGTCAGCATGCGAAGTCAACTTCGGTCGTAACTGTCCAGCTGCGGAGGGTACTCCAAAGCGATATTCCTTCTGATTTTCTCTACTTGAATAGAGTGGTGCTTATCGCACATGGTTTTGGTCTTATAAAAGGGCTTACCGCGCTTTTACTTGCCAGGATGTCGGCCATAACGTTATCCTCCACGCCAATATTTAATGTATATGTTTTCAGTTTTAATAAGAAATATTAAATTAATTTCTAACCTGTTTTTCGACATAATCCCGCTAATAAATTGTCTTGCACTTGTCTCGTGTTTTTGTGCCGGCAGTAAGAAATTATTTGTTTTGAATTGTAAACCACTTTAGCATTTTTTTTTCACTTGTTCATTGTTACAACCGACATTCACCGCGTAGTGACTCCTTCAGGAAACCAAAAAATAAATCTGATAGTGCGAAATCCACCATCTGTAAAGCGGGATGTGGCAGAATTTTCCACTCCAATGTTTCAGTAGTCCAAGCATGTATGAGCAGTCTTTAGGAAGGGGAAATACCCTCCCTAGAACCTCCAAAATTCTGGGATTAATTCGGGAGCTCAACTTGGAGTGGGTGCTATACATGAGCAAGCTCACCTACAGTACCAGAGGGGACACAATGGATCTCTAGATGGTCGCAGTGCAAGAACCCTCCCAAAAAAAAATAGCAGTCTGTGGGCGAACATTATCCTTTCTTTTTTGAGAAGAGTGATTCTTCCCTCCGTAAACCAGGACGCTATTTCAACATCGCCGGCTTCTGTCTTCTGCCTTCTGTGCTATTCAATATGATTATCACTATGAGAATAGAAGGATGTGGTTGAAACTACATTGGTCGTCCCGCACACTGCAAATCAAACACGTAACCAGCCAATTTTTAAGTGAATTTGTAGAAGTTTGCACAATTCGTACAACTTACAGCATATAAATTTCAGATAGTTTCACTGCCAGAAGTAAGAAATCTTATTACCGAACGCTGTTCTTTAAAGTGCAGATTTCAAGAGGACTTGCATTGCTGAATTAATAATGGAGATTAAGTTACTGAAGTATGTCAATCAGGTGTTGTAAACTGAAGACAGGTACGCCAACTTAAGGTACTGAAAGTAATTGTTATTCTTATATAGTTTTCTTCGATTTCACTTCTTTGACTCTTCACATTGAATGACCTTCGATCTACATACAACAAAGTAATTTATTACGAACAAGCTGGACGCAAAAATGCCGTTTAAGAAGATTTGATTAAAAGTTTTTAAAAGAAATTTTTTTCATGCAGATAAGTAAAACCTACTGACCGCTTTAATTCAAAAAAGTGTAACCATTAGAAAAGATCCATATTAAAAAAACAAATTCCCTTTTCAGTCTTAAGCTAGTTCATCCATTAACAAACAGAAAGACTAAATAAAAAATAAGTTGTCTTAAGAGATGTAAAAATGGAAATATAGAGAAAACTCTTGTAGTCCAAAATAGATCATCTACACGGTTTACAACTTATGAGATAATTGCGTTAGGTACGCTCGAAACAATCAGCTTCGTAAAAGCTAAATAAACCAACTATTCAAAATTTCATTAAGAACAAATGTTTAAAAGTTTAGAAAAACGTACAAATCGAAAAGTACAAATTATAAAAAGTGTATAATTTTGTTTACAAAGTAAAAAAATAAAATGGGAACTTTTAATTGTGAAAAATATAAAATTATTATACTACCAAAAAAATTAAGGACAATAAAAATGTTTCCTGAAGGGAAGGGAAAGAATGCACTATTGGAACAATAATCACGAGCCATTACTGAGATTTATTACTAACATTAAAAAAATATACATTATTTAAGCTAAAATACAAGTATAACGATTTAATAAAATTTTAAATATTTTATTGGAAATGAATTTGAAAATTATAAAACATCCAACTTAACTAATCTGTTTAATCAGCTTTATTATGGGGAGCGATGTGTATTGACCAAAACTTGTCAAACCATGTAAAATTAGCCGTCAAACTATTAATAATAATCTGATGGCGATTGAAATTTTCATCTCTATAACGTCCTCCTACTCAAGTTACGTGTCAGCTTATCTCACAGCTTTCAGGAAAATTAATATAAATGCCATGTATACATAAAATCAGCATTATAAAATGAGAAAAATCAGAAGTCACAAAATAGATATCATTCCCTGAAAACATATCAATTTTGCAAATAAGTTAGAAAAAGTAAAAATTAAAACTGGCAAAAATAAATGAATATATACGGGCGGACATCTTCATTGGGTCACGAGTAAATGAAGAATAAAGTTATATGATAGCAATATACATACCATTTGGAGCGTATACACTGAGCAGATACCTCTTGTCTGGTTGATTAAGGGGTATCCTTGGACAGATATGCAACGGTGTCTTTCCCTCGAGGTCGGTAAGACGCAACGCAGCCTCCGGTGGTGCGCCGGCTGCATCTTTTAGTTCTTCTAAAATTAAACACAAAATATTTTTTAAATTATTGAGTAAATCAAAATTTCTTCAAAAAATATATCTAATGAAAAACAATTTTAATTCAACATTTAGAATTATAAATTTACTAATATTAACTTGTACAACTTAGGGAAAAAGAAAAACAATATTACTAAGCTTCAAGCAAATTCCATAAAAATTTAGTTGGTACATAATGGTTTATTCCCCAATCAGACCTTATTTATCTTTCTTATTTTTTTTTATGGACTGTAATTGTGATAACTATAGAAGTAGCACTTTAAAGCGGTCGTGGCTCATCAGGCGTATTTTATAATACCCCTAAACTCCATTCCATTCAGGAAAAATATTTAAAAAAAAAAGTCATGTTCATAAATGGCACTGATAATACACCAATTTTTTTTTTTTTTAAATAACTCTAGTCATTATCGAGAACATAGAAAAACTAAAAGAATTGACAGCAACGTTCATTTTGGAATCTCACATACACCAGGGTGACCATACCCTGGCAACAAATTTTGAGGAATATATATTAATTAACCCTAAAAACATCGCGGGGTGTTAAAATTAAGTTATCAGTACTATATAATTATCGATTATATTCTTTAACTATAAGCAACACTGCTGTAGTTCTCATTATCTTCCATAACATTCCAATCTGCATAGCAATAAAGCAAACATACAAATAACTTGTTTTTAAAAAATAAATCGAAAATTTCACAAAATACCCCTCGTGTGACTGTGTTTTTTCAGATTGAACCTTATTTTGAATTAGTAAATTTTACTTTGTTTTAAAGTAATACGGAAAACAGAAATTTAGCTTTTTTATTTTGTTAATTTTCTTTTCTTTTTCCTTGCTTTAGTTAATAATTCAGCGTTTTCTGTTTTTTTATATGTACACTTTATAAAATGTTGTTTTAAATATCAATTTTCCTACGAGAATATTTCAATTACTAGTGATTGAGTTTTATAGATACGGTTTAGTCTGAGAACTTTACCAAAAATCATTAGACGCCACAAGAAATCGGAAAGCTGAAAAAACTATTCAGTAAAGTGATACATGCGGTTGGTGAATTTTTATTGAAACCTTGCAGCGGAATTCGCCAACAGTGCGTTCTAAGCAATATTAACTTTAAGCTAACTCCAAATTTTCGTTAATGAGATTTTTTTTCAAACACAAACATAACATACTCACACCGACAATTTCCTGGAAACTCAATTTCAACTATCTCTGATTCTAAAAATTGCATTGTGCATTGTACATTCTGCAAGGTTGAAACTGACCAAGAATATAAACCACACTGATGGTTTAATATTTTAACTATATACAATAGAATAAAATAAACGTTTATACTTAAATAAAAATAATTCAAAACTTTGTTTGTCAAAATGAAAATGATACAACTTTAATTTTACATATTGTACATAACTTTATTACATATTAAAATGTTTGGTTGGCAAACCTTTCTTTGTTCTCTATTATTTGTTTGAGGTGGTTACAAATAAAAGGACAGACATTTGCAGAAAGTATGCAAAATTTAAAGAAAATCCTTGGAGCCATTTTTGAAAAAATCCCTATAAACAAAAAAACATTCAGTAAAGGCCGGTTGATAGATTTGACCGAAATCTTCTTGTCACATGCGGAGGGGTACTTCAACGGAATACCATGCTTAAGCTTCCACCGAACTTTCTTATTTAAGATATTTTGTTCACACTCACACAGACTATTCGCTAAAAACATTTTTTCATACTAGGGGATATCGAAATATGTATTTCCGGTGAAAACTGGATTTCGAAAATTTGATAGGATCGTAATATTTCCTCTTACTAGGGTTAAGAGAAAGTAACAAGTAAATAATTTATCATCTTTCTTTTAACAATGACAACATTCAAGTAAAACATTATGCTAACCCGCATAGTCTATATGTGTTGAATTCATAACTATATGCAACTAGCTAACCCGGCCACGCTTCGCCGTGGCTCAGTCTGATTTTTAGGAAAGTAAATAGAAGTATTATAGTTAACGTAGATTCAGCAACAAAACACATCATTCAATTTAATACCCTACTTTGCGTTGCTGTGCACTGAAAGGAAAGAAAGAAAAAATGTTTTTAACTGAGTCTTTTTTATTGTAAAGCTAGTGAATGGACTACATTTTTTGTTTGTCCGTTTTCTGCATAAACATAAAGATCAGGTTTATCTGGAGCATGCGACATATAATTGCCCATGAGAGAAGCATTCGTTTTCTAAATTCAAACCGCACACTTGCAAAGTTTGTCCTTGCGCTTATTGATAGTCATAGCGAACGCAAGAGGTATAATTAATTGGAAATTGAAGTCGTCTGAACTCGAACGGCATATCTGTCGAAATGAATGGTATTCTTGGAAGTATTACGTCTTCACCTTTATGAGGTCCAATGACAATTGTTGCTTCAATTAGATTATTCATCAATTTTTTTACCTACTAATCGTATACCATTGCATAACCTTGGCTGATTGATGTTTCGAAGTAATATAATTGCCACTCTAATTTTCAAATTTAGAACGTGAGGCGGTAATCCGGGAACATCGAGTGAATTAAGAAATTCCGTTGGAAAATTCACTACCTCACTTTGGTCCCTCACGGAGTCAATGGATTTGTATGTCACTGTTTCACCTGCGATTCTGTTTAGAATGATATTCATATCGAGTACGTAGACATTTTTAGCAGCTAGAATGGCTCTTCCGCTTAACCATGCGTGATTTTGATAATTTGTTTCGATGCTTTGGAATACCTTGTCTACTAATTCTTCTTTTGAATGCATAATGTTGCAGAAATTAGATGGGAAGGTGGTTTTTCCCGTTTCTGGATTTGTAGGAGCAGTACCGTTACCGAGTTCGAGAAATTTCTTGAAAATATGGCAGCTGTTGGATCGTTTGGAAGTTGAACTTTTATATTGGATGTTAAATGATTTTTTTTACTGTGCTCGAAAGAGTTGAATATTTCAAGCAGGCATGCAATTCATCAGCTGGTGTTGAGCGAGGTATCACTGGAAGCGTTTACCTGAAGTCACCGGATGGTAACACCAATGCTTCACCAAATGGAACCTGATTATTTCCCAAGTCTTTCAAATGTATGGTCTAATGCTTCCAATGACTTCTTGTGAGCTACTGTAACTCATCCCATACAATGATTTTCCACGGCTGAAGAACCTTTCCTATTCCTGATATTTTAGAAATGTTACATGTTGGATTTTCTGGAAGTGCATGTTTAGTGAAGTTTAAGAGCTGAATGCGCTGTTCTATCTCCTTCCATCAACTTAGCAGCAATGCCTGAAGAAGCAAGTGCTAACGCAATATGACCGTTTGAACGGATTTTAGCTCGGAATTTCCCGTTTCCGTGGGAACTTCGGAATAGAGGTACTTATATGTAGTTGAGAATGAGATTCAGAGAGCGAGCCACCATCGCAACGCGTCTTTGTCTGTCTATTTCTGCCAACCTCGCGAAACGCTCGGAATTTCCCGTTTCCGTGGGAACTTCAGAGTAAAAAGTATATATAAACACTCTTATATAGAAATGCAACGTTTTGTAAAAATTCAAGTCAATCCATCGACTACTTTTCGACTTTTGCGGCCACAAACATACGGATGCTGAATTTTTATATATATAGATATCGTCAAATCTATGGTCATTCGCGTTCTCAGTGCACTGCCGGCTTCCGGGCAGATCTGGCCTGTTAAACTAAAGTGAATTAGCCATGATACAAAACCAAATCAACTTCTAATTAAAGATTTACTCCTACCCCGTTGGGTATCAGTATTTATTTCTAAACAGAAAGTAGACTGCAAAGTGTATAATGTGCGAATTTGTGTGCGTGTCGGTGAGCTATTGCATACATCAACCCCCCCTCCGCATGCCTTCTATTTATTGTGTGAGTAACGTTGAGGGATTAGTCGGTGTAAGTGTTGTCAGCCTAGATACCACATTAAAGTTCACTGAGGAAGTGGATGATCCACTTCCCTCTATCGGTAATTTCATATTCTGGAAGGGAATAGACAATACTTTATGGATAGTGTATGCCCAATTCCGGGCTACCTAACATTTGCTCATATTCACTCCATAGCACGAACATTGCATAATGAGCAAAGTTCATAGTTCTCTTTTACTAGGGTGTACAGTTCTGAGATAATCAGATTTAGTTTAAACATCCAACGAAGATCGTGTCGAGACTAACTGCATGCCATGCCATCATTCAATTAATACAAACACCCGTGCATGAATTACCTGCGGTAAAGCGTAAAGAAGAAATTGATGCTAAATAGATTGTTCACTGTAGGTTAATTTTTATTTTATCTGGCAATAAAGAAAGTTGTTTTTTTACACTGCTATGAAGTATTGGCCAAAAATGTATCCAATGGCAAGAATATTTCTAGACTTTATTGACCCAAGTGTTAAATTAAAAACTTTTCTCTTTAACAAATTTCTATCCATGAATGGCGATGTACTGGAAGGATCAACAATTTTAAGCAGTATTTAACATATAATTAGTATAGATCAAATGAATCATTTCAATGACTCATGATTGCGGTTGCATCCAGAAGATTAAATAACTTTTTTAATATTTAATTTTATTATTCCGCCGATCTTGTCAAAATTTCTAAATTGAGTTGCAGCACCAAAGAACTGGAAATACATTTTGAAATCCTCTCAGTACGAAAATTATGTTTTTAGAGAACGAGCTCTCAGTATATTGTACGAGAACAGAATATGTCGACAACGAAAAATCCAGGAAGTTAAACCGGATTATTATTTTAAACAGTCACTTTGGATATTTATAATTGAATACTAGAGAAGTACATTGGAGCATATCAGTACAAACCTGCAGAAGAATGCTTAAATAATCAAGATGTAGCTTTGGTTAAATCTCTGGAATGCTTTTCAAAAGTCTAAGATAAATCTGCTTATAGTATGAGTGTTGGTCGCATCACCATAGGTTCACTCGGAATTTGAAAAACCACCTCTCTCTTTTATGGTTAACAAAAAGAAAACTGTGAACGTTAACTGACATTCTAGGATGGATTTCCTCTTTTAGTGGATTACGAGTTCACAGTTGTACTGAATTTAATGAAGTGGCTGTTTCAGATATATTTTCCATGATAGCTTGGTTCTTTTTGTGGTCATAAACCGGTTTCGGGCGTTCGCTCACCATCAGGATATTTTTGGCAAAACAGTGTGATAACATAGACTTGCACAGAGCAAATTTAGTTGACACACTCAATTGATTTGCTCTGTGCAAGTCTATATTATCACACTGTTTTGACAAAAACATCCTGATGATGGGCGAACGCTCGAAAACCGTCGGTGACCATAAAAAGAAGCAGGCTATTACGGAAAATATCTCTGATGCTTTCCAGCTTTGCGGAACCAACCACATCAGAAGTGGCTCGTTATTTAGCCAAAACACTATCAAACTCTCCATCACCTCCAGATATAGACGTTCTCCGTTGTCATTTCTAAAAATCTTACACTTTGATCTCCTCAGAAAGTGAATATAATGATCAATGGACCAACTCAATTAAAAATAGCCTACCAGCGACTTCTACCCGACAGTATAAAACGGACGTCGTAAAGTGACACAAGTATTAAGCGGACATGAAAGAAAAGTCTAAGAAAAGTTCATCATCATTAATGTATAAATACATCAATGTTCACCAGGTCATCAGTTCATCAATTCCATGACGTTGTAATCTATCCAAACAGTTATGTTCAGCTAAGCCATCCACTCTCTAAATTGCTTAGTTCTAATTTTGCTCTCTACTCTATCTGTATATTAAGTACTTTAGTTGAAATTTATGTTAATATTTAAGGTTGGAATGATTTGGTTGTCCATGAACTATATTTTGATTCTGGAATTCTTTGGTGAGGTAGAATAAGAGTGTTGAATAAAAGAGAGGTTGAATAAAAAAATGTGGATGCCAAAATTACAACGATTTATTTCGTCGCCATCTTCAGGGACGAAAAAAAATTAGTGCTTTATATACATGCGTACGAAAGGAGTATACAAATTGATAAGGAATTTAAACCTTCAGGATTACAAACGTATAATTGATGTTGTAAAAAATCAATTATATATTGTATATATCGTATAATCGTATAACTGTATTGTATATATCGTATATACGTATATATTGTGTAATAAATTCAAGAAAAGAAGATTTATAAGTAATATATATAATTTATTAAGATGAATTAATAGTGAATCTAAACTGTGGGTTCGTTAAACCCAATTAGTTGCATATACTAAATGTGCAGGCCCCATGGGATTAGTGAATGTGGAGGTGTCAGTGTAAGCTTTGTTTCATTGTAAGGCTCACAATAAAGAGAAAAATTATTAACGTTGCCTACGAACTTTCAAAAATCTTTTTTTAGTTTGCAAAAATATTTCAAATAAAACCGTTAAGCCTTTATTTATCTTCTTAGGCTAAAAATTCATTCGCGTTTTCTAAAAAATCGCGACAAATTGAAAAACTGTTCTGAAAAGTTGCACTAAGATATGTATTACCTTTCTATCGAAACTTTCTGTCTGAAGCTGTGATTTCACTGAACATACATACAAACACGCACTTAAACACTGGATAAAAACATTCTATTCGTATCCAGGAACCTCAAACCGTGTTTCTGGTTAAACTCAATTTTCAAATTATGAACTGTCGTAATAATTCCTCTTACAGCTGTAAGAGAAAGTAATAAAACAGATTCATTGGAAAATGAGAAAGATAAGATAAGGAAAAGGATAAAAAGCTTGAGTAATACTAAAGATATAAACAGCACTTGAAATCTGACCTTATATATGTGTATGGGTACGTGTGTAAATCAGTGAGTAAATGGGCAAATGTAGTTTGCTTCATTTCAGCGCTGTACTGATTCACACTTCCTTCATTAAGAAACGCAAACTACGTTGGTTACACAAGATTTTACTGATTAGAATATATAAACTGTCTCAGGCATAGTTGCCACAGAGAGTAAATGCAACTACATTTTAAAAGCGGAAATGATTTAATAATATGTAAAAATTTAGCGTGTGCAAAAATTATTAGTTTTATCATATAAGTGAAAAGTGTTATTAATTATATTACTTACATATTTTTATTCGCTAATGTAACAATATAATATTCGTAAATGCAAATATAATAATTATAATTTTGTTTTTATCTTTTGAAGATAAAGGAAGTTGACAATTAAAAACACATAGCCATAGCAACACTCTGTGGGCCGTAATGACACAAGTGTTGTCATGGAAACAGTGTTCAATGATGACACTTTGGCAGAGTGTTGACTTGGCGATGATATTCTCGGCTCAACTTTTCTTAAGTACAAATACCGACATCTAACATTGATAAATACTTGAATACATTCAGTTCAAATGGAAAAAGGAAGAGACTAAGACGAAAGAGGATAAGTAAATAATACTCATGCAAAGATTAAATTTTGTTGCAAGGTAGGTTCATAGAATCTTTTCCAGCTCTATAATACCTACTAAATAAAGACATTTTCACAAGGTTTTTCTTTGCGGCAACTTTCAGATTTTAACTGGCAGTTTTCTAATAAAACATAAGAAATTTAACCTAACTCACAGGTTCTTTAGAAATCTATGTAAATCAATTTCCCGGACAAATGTTTCAAATTGACAGTTATGGATCTATCTAGTTAGCATAATGACGTTTAAAGAAAATCACTAGAGATGTTACCAAAAAAAACTCAGAAACCTACTCTCAGTGGTGACTGGATTATACCTGTACATTCGCACGTGAACCCCCTGGAAAAATCCTTGGTTAAAATATATTTTCTTGCTATGAACTATTTCTCTTAGCTGATTTGTGAAAACCTCTAGTGGGTCAAGATGAATTCTTTGTTTTTCAACTCCGATACTGGAGCCTCTATTTGTTCTATATTCGCTTAAGAGCCAATGTGCGACAACACCAGTGGGGGGTAGAAGGTCAACAGTACAGAAGAGACAAGAAGTTGCAGGTGTAGCAAACTGGGAGGAAAGTGCTAGCCCATATATTTCTTCAGGAGTTAAGTTATTGTGAACCTGCCAGAGCGAATTGGCGATAGCGGTCTGGTTTAAAGAAAAATATTTTTTTCAAAGTAGACAAACAATTGCGCTAAGCTATTGAATAATCCAGTTTATAAAAGTTATATTTTAGAATCTTTTTTTCGAAACAGCTTCAGATTATTAAAATTTAGATCATGCAAGACTCCCACAAACAATATTTTTTTTTTAAACCTAAGCCAATTTTATATTTCCCGGCCAATCTACACTTAGCTGCGATTTAGGAAAACTGAATTGTAACATTTTTAACATTCATATAACACTTTCGGTTTGTTTACTGTAGTGAGTATCTTCTTAAACATATCTATGTGCTGACATACATGGATTCATTCGTATAATATTTTCATGTTATAATTCCTTATGGTTTGTTTACGTCGTAGGAACTGCAGACTTCAAATATTTCATGAACTGTTTGTTTCTGTTTTCATAATTTTTATCTTATTTGTCATTATTTCAATAGAAATTAGATAGTTTTCATTTTTAAAATTGTAACTTTGGCTGTATGTGTAGATCAATTAAACAAATTGATCGACACACCTAAATTGAACCTTATCCTTTCTTAATAACTCCTATCGTATATACTTTCAAAGATAGTTCAACATAAGTTATTAAAAAATATTTGGTATTATGGAAGTGAGGTATAAGATTTCTTATATTGTTTCCCTTGCATGTTTTTTGCGAAGGAAAATTGTGAAATCTCTTGAAGAAAATCCTAGGTTATCTTATTCTACAGAATATTTCAGAGTAGGTTCTTAATGTACATTTGTACGTAAATTTCACTGAAATACTTAAAATGTGCAGGTTAAATTTTAATTTACAGCTTATTGTGAACCTCCACTCTCAGTATCCACTATGCCGCCACTGCCTATTCTGTAAACTTGCACAAAAAGGCATGGCTTGTGTTTTTTATAGCTGGCACAAATAAAATGGCACATTATAGGGAAAAGCAGAAGCTGCAGCCTCTGCAAACCCTCCACAAATTTTTCCTGAAAAAATATTTCAAAGAAAAGTGATAGGCCTTTAACTGTGTAGCTGATTGACCATTATGTAATAGAATAATCAGGTATGTAGTAGAATCTTTGCAAGCTAGTTTTTAAAAACACACGAAAAATCTTTCACTAAAGTCGTCCTTCTGATTAATGGATTTTGACAAAAATTTTCGAGTAAGATATGACAGTCCATAATCGAAATATCAAGTTTTAGTATCCCAATTTTGTGATATACTTTCACATTTACATACATACACACCACACACACATATATATATATAAACCATTCGCTATAAAACATTTTTTAGTGATTTTTTTGCTTCCATAAAAAATATGTGATTTAAAAAAATAAAATATTAATTTCAAATTGTTTAATCGTTACTTTGATGAAATGGAATAAGAAATAGTTGGCTATAAAACTAGTCTGTTTCGGAAATTATTTTCCACCTAGTTCCGATGAAGCTTGGTGGCTTCTAGTGACAATTGTAGTACAAAATAATCACACTTGAACTTTCCTTGAGGAAACTAAAATGGTTGCAACATTTTACAACAATTGTTATCAGTGCGGTGTGTTTGTCGTACACAATGCAAAAACAGACAATTCCCAGTACTATAGTAAATTTCCTTCTTACAAATTCTCCGACAAATAGAAAATGCAATTACCAGAAATGAAGTTTCCAAAACAAAATTTCTACCAAATCAGTATTAATGAGGAGATCGCATTTTAGATCAAAAATGCATTTTTAACGCTTTAATGTAAATTATAAACTTTCTTAACTGAAACAATCTGAAACTATTTTTTTTTTTTTTTTTTATTATTATTCTCAGACCAAAATATACTTACTGTATAATGTTTCAGAATCTTTAGAAAGTTCCACATCAAGTTCTTTTCCTTCTGATGTAACAAGGTAGATCTTTCCCATTTCTCGTTCATCCCATACCGGTAGGAACCTGCACAAATTAAATAAATTTTATCATTATATCATGATGCTAGTAAATTCGGCTAAATATTTAGGAGTAGAGACAATCATATAAAGAGTCAAATATATTCTATTCATTTAACCAACTGGTCGCTTATAAATCAATTCAGTACTATTTTAGCAGGTTTCCTTACAGAATTTCGTCAGGTTACTATATTATCTGATACACAAAAATATTCTTTATGGATAAAGTTATTAATTGATGTACATTATGAACAGTGAGATTGTCGTATCTTCTTTTATTTCTAACAGTATAATACTACTGGGTTGGAAGACCAAGGGGATCAAAAATCTCCATGATAAGGCGCTAACTTGGAATTCGATTTCCGCTGATACAGTTTTGTATAGCACATTTTAGCCAGCCGAAAGTTGGCCCTTATTTTTGTAATTCTTTAAAGGTCTAGAGGCAGAAAGCACTCAAATTACATAAGCGGATAGCTGAGTGGAATTCGAGGGAATGACGAGAAACGAATATTTCTTCGTTCGCTGATTAAATTGACAATCTATACTCACAATAACATGATAAGAACAGGCAGATATATCATTAGTATGGATGTAGATTCTTGAGGAATTTGGTCAGTTTAAATAAAACTAAATTTACTTCTCTAACGTTTCGTGTTATATTAAAGACAACATCAGGGGTACAAAAAAACAAATTGCAACAACTAAATAAACAACAAACACATTCTCTTTATGACATAAAAAAGATGAAAATGAGTTAATAATTTATATCAAATATAAATATAATTGAGATTTTTCTGATTCCAGGTATACCGTTTCCCTGACACCATCACCACAATTCTGACAAAAAGAGCTGGACGTCCTGCTTATTTAATGTAATTACATGACTGGCTACCCAAGCGTGTCCAGTCAATACATCTACCAATTGGATCCTACTCATGGAGAAAGATACTTCAAGGCCTCCACTTTTATACCATTTATATTCTTACCATTATAATTAAATATTTTAGGCTGGAGTCTCCCATCATTAACGCTCCAATGCTTCCACTGGAGATATTAAATCATGCAACATCTATCATAACAACCGTATCGGGAAATACCTGTTCTGCATTGAGGTATAGTTTTATTGGGCGACAGCGCTCATATGTCTGGCCAGAGTTTGATAAATTTTTGATGTAAAGTATAAACACAAGGTTAATATTATACAAAATGATTCAATACGACATATTAAAGTGTAAACTAAAAACGAAAAGGAAGTTATAGCAGCAACGCAATTTGGCAATGATTTTAATCCTCAAATAAATTAAAGCCAAAATTGGCTCCTCCGGGAGCGCTCAAAATGGTGGGCTAACATAGACGGTGAAAGAGGTAACAAGACTCCTAGCCCTAAAGTTTAAAACTTTCGAATATCAAAGAGAAAAGACAGCTTTGCTTAGAGAAGGAATACTGGAGAAGATGAGAGGATGTGAATGGCTCACGTTCTAAGAAACTGTGGGTCAAAGAGGAGATAAGAACAAAGACGTACGCATACGTTTTAGTATATAGTGCCCCACCACCATCTACAACTACTAAGAAGGTATATACATAATTAAGGGCGCTTCGCGCCTTTTTTCAAGGTGAATCAAATTCTTTACTAAACAGCGTTCTGTCACATCCCAAATATTCCGTCAATCCAATCCACCTCAATCTGTATTTACAATTATGATCCAAATCAAAAATAGTTTTTAGTATCAAAAATAAAGTAAAGTGTAAGCCTTTCTATTGTAACAATCGAAGAACAAAGAATAAATTTTCGTCATATTTCTTTCTGCCGAATTTCCATGAAATCGGCTGATAATCTCCACCACAAAATCATAAGGCAGTCATTAATAATTGCTTCAGCAGACGAAGTTTATTCTTGCATGATAAAAATTCAAATCCGCACAGAATAAAACTTGATAAAAAAAATCTGGTGTGAAACAGTCACACAACTTTCTCTTCCTCCAGTTCTCAAGAGTAGAAGTGACAAATTTTACAGTTTGTGTACCAAATGTAATGAAATCCGTCGAAAGCGGGAAAAACTGCTCTGTTTAGTAAAGACACACTTCCGGTTTACTAATTGTCTCGAAACTCGGAAGTTCAGCCACCGATGTAGTGCTATGTAATTATGGCTGGATGCTAGAATGGTATAATCAACTGTGAGAGCACTTTAGAGGAAAACCTAAGCCCAGGCCTCCCATAAAAGCGTCATTTGAAGAATGTTGCCAGAGAAATGGTTTAAATAAAAGTTGTAGATGTTTGCATGGCGAGTTTATATTGGTAGCGTGAAGGAAATCGTCGGAGCCAGTTGTGAGAACAATGCAACAAAGAGAATAAATCATTAAGTGAAGTGGTAAAGTAAACGCACTTTCCGTTATCATAATTGTTTCAAGCTCGGAATTTCAACAACATAGTTAAATCTGATTATTTAGTTGTGAGAATTGTCTAATACACTGAAATTGCACAGTAGATGGAAACCTAACCCAATACCCAATGAAAACCTAATATCGAACCCCACCCTCCCCCATAAGTGGCCTTAAATGAATTTTCCCAGAGAAATGTTTCAAATAAAAGTTGTAGCTCTTTGTATGTGTAGTTGATATACCAAGTTTGAAGAAAATCGTTGGAGGCATTTTTGAGAAAATTGCTAAAACGTAAAAAAACCATTAAGTAAAGTGGTATTTCCGGTTGAGGAATTTTGTCAGGTGACCCATTGTCAGATGCCACGGTGATACCTAGACGTAATATCAAGTTTCAACTTTCCACGGTTTTTCGTTTTTGAGCTATGCTGTTCACATACATACACAGACGAGACACACAGACTCACAGACCATTTGCTAAAGACCACTTTCTTAGACTCAGGGGACCTCATTTTTGTACTCAGGGGACCTCACAACGGATATTTCTAGTGAAAATCCAATATCGAACCCCACCCTCCCCCATAAGTGGCCTTAAATGAATTTTCCCAGAGAAATGTTTCAAATAAAAGTTGTAGCTCTTTGTATGTGTAGTTGATATAGCAAGTTTGAAGAAAATCGTTGGAGGCATTTTTGAGAAAATTGCAAAAACGTAAAAAAAAACACTAAGTAAAGTGGTACTTCCGGTTGAGGAATTTTGACAGGTGACCCACTGTCAGATGCCATGATGATACCTAGACGGAATATCAAGTTTCAACTTTCTACGGGTTTTCGTTTTTGAGCTATGCTGTTCACAGACATACACAGACGCACAGACACAGACACACACGCACACACACACACACACACACACACCATTTGCTAGAAACCACTTTTTTGGACTCAGGACCTCAAAACGGATATTTCCGGTGAAAACTCGATATCGAAAATTTGACACGATTACAATACTTCCTCTTACTAGGAGTAAGAGAAAGTACACCCGCAATCGTGGTCTCTCCAATATCCATTGTCTTTGGCGGGTTCCAAGATGTTTTTTTAACATCTGACGGATTACAAGAATTATTATAGAAATACTCAAAATAATTAGGACTTTTTCCGGATAAATCATTAATAATAACATCTTTATCAAAATGATAAGTAGCACCATCCAATTTTTCTTCATTATACTTGGAATTATAATATCCTGATATGGCATCAAAAACATTTTTGCTTTGACCAGTATTAATATGGCGAATATGATGAATATCAAACATATCAATAACCCAGAATACGTCAACTAATCTGGCTTTACCATACACCTTACAATAAAAATTCATAATATCAGCGTCATTATTACAATCATAATTCAAAACATTAAGCTGCTTGAAATGATGGTGATCTTGCTGGCAACCACTAACTCTTACACAACTACGTGTACTACTGCATAATGTTGGACTGCTGCATAAAACAAAAACTTCGCATAGATGCACTCATGAACTTTCGTTTATTTAGTGAAGTGTTACTGTATTGTGTGTCTCTAGAAAAAGGACAAACTGGTACCAATAGTGAGTATCATGTACATTGCTATATCGAATTTAAAGATAAATTGTATTTATCAGATATTTCTCAATATTTACGTGCTGTATATAATTCTGATAATTTAGATGTACAATCATGTAGGTCTCGCCGTAATATTTTAAAATATATTAGTAAGGAGGATGATTTTGTTTTAACTAATTGCAGGATATCTGAAATGTCGCTTAGATATCAGTGTATTTACTATTTCAAATCTATGCCAAGTTTTAGTTTTATGCATCCTTTTGTAATTGAGCATAAAAATAATTATAAGTTTTTGCTTAATATGTATGAGGAGGTAAGGTCAAACATTAAAGCTGGATATTGTTATATTTATCCTGCAATTAGGGTTGATTTCCCTTGGTTACATTAGTATATCCAGTGGTGGGATGATTTTGTTACTACTTCTTATTACTGTAAGAAGAAGCATTTGTATTTATATGGCGGTAGTAATGTAGGGAAATCAACTATTATCAGTCAACTTGTTTTTGGTTTAGGTGATCTGGTTTTCTATGCGCCTTCCGGTAAAATAGCTTATCCGTTTGATTTGTTTTTACCTACTCATCGCGCAATTGTTTTTGAGGAATTCAGTCATTTAAATTGCTATATTGATTTTATAAAAAAATTTCTTGCTGGTGATGTGGTAACTTTGAATCGTAAATATTGTGATAGCAGAAAGTATAAAAATGAACTCGCAGTAATTATGATATCAAATTATGCTCCCCCCGATTCAACGGAATTTAGAAATCGTGTAATCACAATTCACGCGGATATTCCTTTTTTCCAGGATTCTATAGAAGACCGTACTACTTGTGGTACCGCATCCGGTACCGTCGTCGCCGATATCTTCGGAGATTTTATCGTTCCCGTATATACCGGATGCGGAGAGGTATTAACTATCCCAAAATACATATAACATTATGCAGTAGTACATGTTGTTGTGTAAGAGTTAGTGGTTGCCAGCAAGATCACCATCATTTCAAGCAGCTTAATGTTTTGAATTATGATTGTAATAATAACGCTGATATGAATTTCTATTGTAAGGTGTATGGTAAAGCCAGATTAGTTGACGTATTGTGGGTTATTGATATGTTTGATATTCGCCATATTAATACTGGTCAAAGCAAAAATGTTTTTGATGCCATATCAGGATATTATAATTCCAAGTATAATGAAGAAAAATTGGATGGTGCTACTTTCATTTTGATAAAGATGTTATTATTAATGATTTATCCGGAAAAGGTCCTAATTATTTTGAGTATTCCTATAATAATTCTTATAATCCGTCAGATGTTAAAAAAACATCTTGGAACCCGCCAAAGACAATGGATATTGGAGAGACCACGATTGCGGGTGTTAAAAAGAGGATTGTTACGCGTCGTACGAAGATTAGGTGTAAATGGAATCCTAAATGTCGTTCGATTGATGCTCCTAGCTTGTTAAATGATTCTAAAACTGCGGGTGAATTCATGATAAAGACTGATATTAACAAATGTCCTCCTTTGCTGTATATTAGGCCTTTTAATGCTGAAAATAAACATGCTAATGTTAAAGATAGTACTCAGCTTTTTGTAACATACATTACTTGTAGAGTTAGAACTTATTATAGATTTCAATTTAGCGGCAGAATGTATAATGAGATTGTGTAATTTCAGATGGATGTAAATAAACTATTTGACCAACTGGAGCGACAGTTTTCTTTGTCAACCTGGCCTGCTTATTTTTATCAAGTTTTATTCTGTGCGGATTTGAATTTTTATCATGCCATATTAGACGAGTGGGTGTCGAGAGATGGCCAAAAATAGTCCTCCAGCACATTCACCAGAGAATAGAAAAAAAGGAAGACCTCAAAGAAATGCTTTTAAAAAAAGTAATGTACATGTAAGTATACATATTATTTTGTGGAATCAACGAATTAGTTAAACTGAGATTTTAAGACACTGGCCATCATTTCAAGGGTGGGAACATCCTAAAGGTCACCAGCTGGTTAACAAACAATAATTACACTGACAAACCATAACACTTACACATCCAGAAATAACTGGACTTGGGTAGTAGGCAAACTTTAGCCCAGTATCATACACAAATACATTACTCGTAACAGATGTGATACAAAGAACCAAATTCGATTTTCTAGGTTTCAATAAATTTGGCTATAATAGCCAGTAAATATTATAATTAGAAACAGGGAGACAATAATTTAATTTAAAATCATTTATTAAATTATATTATTTAATTTTTACATTTATTATATAATTAATTAAATTATATTTAATATAATTTTTTCTATAGACAAATATTATAATTAGAAACAAGGAGACAATCAAGAAAAAATGTTGTCTCTCTGATTCATTAAATTGGAAATATTCAGTAACAAAAATGCCACAAAAGGCCTAATATTGATTGCAATGTAGCTAATAATTGATTGTTCCAAATACAACAAACACCACTCCAACAATACTACTCCACAAACATGATGAAGAAATGGAAGATATAATACGCTGAAGTAGAGAGGCGAACCTATGGTACAATTTATAGTGAGAAAGGAAAATGATAGAAAGAGGTGGGGCCGGCTGCAAGGCAAGTGAGTCATGGTGTGCACCAGCACAGTGTGAAGGGGGCAATACAGTGCCACGACCACCAAACTTATACAATAGGAATAGCAGTATTATGATGAATTCAGTATGTAACTGTATGTATGTATGTGTGTGTGTGTGTGTGTGCATGTTTTATAGAGTCAGTAACATCACACGTCAGAAGATATAACTTTCTCACTCCCCCACAGTCGAGCTCTCTCTTTCTGGCGGCAGGCTAGTGTACTTTCTGTCACAATCTAAACACCTGTCAATGTAAACTCACCCTCGGACTGTACACTACGTTGTATGCTATTGCTTCTCAAACTATATAACTTTCTCTACTACATGTCCCTTCAGCCTAAAACAATCTCTCTGCCTTCATATAAACCTCTTACAGATATATCTTGTTTGATCAATGCTACCGAACTAATATTTTAAATACTAACTATAAATAAAAAAATCCGTAATTCTATTAGCGAACATTATAAATAATAAAAAGTAAAAATCTGGTGTAGAATACTCACATGACTTTCTCTTACTCCAATTTACATAGTTACTTAGTCTGCACTTTTCCGAACTCTAATACCCACGCTTCTTCTAATTATAATTTATTTGCCTCATTGAGCATTTTAATCTTTATAATACTCTTTCAATACTTTGTGGACTGCGCCATATGCATAAAATTGATATGATGAATAGCTAAACACTCCAGATCTAAGAAAATTTTTTTAACTAAATATTATGAATTCCTTTGAGAAATTTTTCTGTGTGTTTAACATCAATTTTATTCTGTTCCAATTAGGAAGTTCCAGCGCTGGCTGGTGTCTTGCATCACGCTGAACCAGTTGTGGGTTTGACGGCAGCTCAGAGTCACAATTTGTATAATATCTTGTATACCCATATTTGCCAATGTATATTATATTGTACAGATGCAAATAAACATACAAATAAAAAACAAAATTTAAAAAATTATGTTCCATTAGTATAAACGGTCAAATACAAAATGACGGATGTTGCATTTCTGCCTAATAATTTTTTACTTTCTTTTTCAACATGGAATGAAAATTCTGAATTTTTGCTTTATAGCTCGTATTAATTACATAAAATAGTAAATATTATGTAAGAAATAACGTAATCTTTGCATATTTTTTTTTTATAGAAAACGTTTATTGCACAATTTGATAATTTATAAAATACCAATAAAGAGAAAATTAGTAAAAAAATTCTAAACTAGTTTTTTCAAAGAAATAATTAGCTACAAATAATGAAACAAACACAATGTAGAACAAAAGATGTGAAAAGTGGGTGTACGTTAGGCCAATCAGAAATTTAGAATTATCATGTTGACCACGCCCACATTTGACACCTTCACTTCTACACTGTGATTGGGTAATTATTTATAGCTAATTATTTCTACCAAAAATCTATTTAAAATTTAATCTAAAGTATTTTTACTACTTTTCCTTTTGTAGGTATTTTATAAATTATCAAATTCTGAAATAATTTTTTTTTTTAAGAAAAATGCAAAAAACAAGTTACTTCTGACATAATATTTACTGTTTTATTTAATTAATGTGAGCTATAAAGAGAAAAATCACCATTTTCATCCACTGTTGAAAAAAGCAAAAAGAATTAGGCAGAATGTAAGATCCACCATTTTGTATTTGGCCTTTTATTCTAATGGAACAAAATAAAATTGATGTTAAACACCTTCAAAAATTTCTCCAACAATTCAGAATATTTAGAAAAAAAGAACTTTTCTTAGACCTGGAGTTTTTAGCTATACATTATATTAATATTATGCATGTTGCGCAGACCACATATACTGAAAATTACTATAAAGATTGAACTCTATCCATGAGCTAATTCAATCAAAATCTAGTTTCTCGCAACATCAAAAAAAAAATCTGGTGTGAAAAACAAAAATACCTTCAAGGAATTCATAATATTTAGTTAAAAAAATTTTCTTAGATCTGGAATACACACTATTTTCTGTTACTGCGAAATGACAAATTTTCTTCACAATCACAATCCTTATTAGTGTTCAAAACCGTCGGCATTTTTATGGAGAAAATCACAAAAAACTGAACCTATTCAGTAAAGTCGCACTTCTAGTCAACCGATTTTCTTCAAACTGGGAATTTTGGCAACTTATATAATTCTAATTAATATTATTTAGTTGGCAGAATTATATAGCAGATCGTTGAACTGAAATAGCACTTTAGAAAAATCCATAACCCCACACCTTCCACAAAAGTGCCCTTAAATGAATTTCCCCGGAGAAATCTTCCAAATAAAAGTTGTAGCTCTTTGTATATGTAGTTTATCTACCAACTTTAAAGAAAATCGTTGAAGCTGTTATCTAGAAAATTACAAAAACTGAAAAACACCATTCAGCATTGGTATTTCCGGTTGATTGGATTTTGCCCGAAATCTTCGTGTCTGATGCGGTAGTCGTACGAGTACCACGTTAGGAATACGAATATCAATTCAGAAATTACCCAAAGGAATACCAAGTTTTAGCTTTCTGCAACTTTTCGTTTTTGGATTCCTTTCTCACACACTTACACACACACACACACACAGAGGCTACTTTTAGATCATTGGACTCAGGGAGCACTTCAAAACGTGTATTTCGGTGAAAACTCAATTTCGAAAATCTGGAAAGAACGCCATACTAGAGACTCTCTCATATTGCTCTTAATATAGTTATAAATAAAAGGACAAATTTTCTTTAAATTGAATTTAAGTAATATTTTTTATATTATCTATTTTTGTTTGTTTTAAATAAACATAAAATACAACGTGAATCTGTAGTCATTTAAGTTACAAAACATCCTCTCAACTCACAGCCTCAATAGGTTTTGATGTTTAGAACACTTGTTTAGGCTCTTCGTAAAAACAGAACAATAAAAATTTTATTTCAATTCATCAAAAAAAAAAGAAAAAAAAAGAAAGTTATTTAGATTTAGATGGAGAAGTCTGCGAGTGAATCTTGATCCTGGGCTTCGTTACTGCCTAAATAGAAATTTATATGAGAGTAAAATTAATTGACAAGATTAAAAAAGTTTAATTAGTATTTTCAGCAAAAAATATTAATTACCTTACATCCGGTATGGAAACAAAAATGATCGAAATCGTTTTTGATTTCTAATTTTACGGCAGATATTCTTTCCTAAAACTTAAGTAAAACTTTCCTAAAAGTAGGAATTTTTGCTAAATGTTTTGCCACAAGGGGTATCTGCTGCATGCAGTTACTAAGGGAGTAGCGACGGGTTACCACAGCTCAGTACTCCATGCACTTCGGCAGAACAGTATAAACTACACTTAAACTACATACACTTACTCTTTACAGACAAGGACAGACACAGTACACAAACTAGGATCTCCGTCCCAGTTAATTGGCGTAAGCCAAGGGAAAAGAAAGGGATTAGCACAGTGGTAGCGCGGAAGTCCGGGTTCGAATCCAGCTTGCAACTCACTATCCGGTGTCTGTAGCAACACTGCTCGGATGCCGGCAGTGCACTGAGAAGGCTCCGGGGGGCACAGTAGATCTCTGAGGTCGCAGTGCAATAATCCCCTACAACAATCAATCTACTAAATGTTTAGCTTCCTTAACTTCTGCTTAAAAGAATTTTTAAGAGAATGTTATTTAGCTAATTTATATAAGACTGTTATGTACTTAGGAGAAAAAATTTGAATTACATCAGAATATCCAGGAGGACAGTATCAAGCAGACATGCAACTTTACTTTGTTACAAAATTTCAATACAGAGTTTACATATAAAAATTGAATATGTATTTAAAATCTTTATGAAAATGGTTCACTATCAGTAAATTTAAAAAAAATATAAGCAGATCTAAATAAAAAACCCTTAATGTATAGAAAATTAAAAATATTTTCCAAAATGTTACTTGATAAAAGCAATTATTCTTTGTTATTATGTAATAATGGAATCAAAAAGCGAAAAAATAACTATAATTTTCAACAATATTACAATAATTACCTGATAAACTGATAGATAAATTTAAATATAGAATTCTTAAATAGTGTTGTTATATCCAAGTTCGTATAGAAATATTGATTTAGAGGACGGTGGGATAGAATTATTTTAGTAACCTCACCCCTAAAGACAAGAAAATAATATCTTGGCTATATTTTTATTGAAGAAAAACGAGATCAGCATCTCTGCACTGGACTCATTCCATCGCACACATTGATGTCAACAATATTATTATCATTCACATTTTTAAGGATTTCTTTATTTTCATATTCACATTTTCTCACTTTATTACTTATCGAGAAATTTCTGGAAATATCTGTTCTGCGGTCTCCTAAATACGAAAAAGTGAAATGGCCTGCTTGTCTGGGTAAGTTAAGCATAATTAAAAAAATTTGGTGTGACACGACTTTCTACTACTCCTCTTAAATACAACTATATAAAATGCAACTTTTCTATAAATTTCAATTTTTCCTCTTTGTTTTAACATAGATAAATATTACATGGGAGAGCGTAATGGCCAGAGGCAACAATGATTACATTGTTGAGAGCGCCAATAATATTGAACAAACACAACATTGCAATTTTAAGGTCTCAGATTCGTCAGAACTACCTAAAAATAATTTTTTCAAATAAAAGTGATGTTTTCAAATTGTGAAGTTAGTATTCAAAGTTTAAAAGAAAATCGTTACAACTGTTTTCGAGAAAATTGCAAGAAACTGAAAACAAAAAATAATTTTGCCCGAAATTTTTGTGTTAGGTTAGTCCTAAACGGAAGATCAAGTTTGAACTTCCTGTTATTTTCCGTTTGATACTCTCTCACTCACACACATCCGCACAAATATACGGAACATTTGTTAAACATAATTTCTTAGTACTCAGGGAACCTCAAAACAAGTAATTCCAAAGAAAACTCAATTTCGAAAATTGTTCCGATTCGATCGCTATAGAAGTAAAAAGAAAAAATCGCAGGAAGCTGAAACTTGACACTGTGTTTAGGTGCGACCAAGGGATGCAACAGTAAAGTTTTGATCGAAATCGAAACATATATATATATATATATATATATGTTTGTTGTTTTCGTTTTATAAATGTTTTCTTGGTCTTGGTTGCAAAAACAATTTATATATATATATATATATATATAAATATATAAGTGGGAATAATTTGGCGGTTTTTAGTAAATAAGATTTACAAGATTATGAGCAGCTTTAATCAAACTTAAAACGTCAGTTTAAAGTTGAGCCTAGCGCATACGAATAGTAGAACTCAACTAAAATCAATTTTTCTGTGAAAGCGTTCCAAATTAAAGTGATAGATTCATATTGATTCAGTTGGCGTTCCAATACAATTCCATGATACTAAGTTACATCTCATTGTAATTTCAAGGCAGGACGATTTGAATACTATTCTGTAAAACTTTATTATTAGTTATTAACAAAACATTTAAACTCTTCAGTAGATTTAAATAAATAAAATAAATAGTATATTCGCTCTGTATTGTCCAAGGTTCACAAAAAATATGACCCCGTTACACTGACGGATTGTTAAAGTAAATCCTCAAAATTATTTCGGAAGGTGCAGTAGTAGTAATAATAGCAAATGGAGCAAAATATTAAGAAAATGCCATGACATTTCTCTTGGTCGCAAAGAAAGCGAACTACTTGATCTCACAGTGAGGAAATCAGGAGTAACCTTGGCCCGACCTTTCTTTCAGGATGCACATCAAGGGAACATGATGTAGAGAAACTGCAAAAGTCTGGACTTTGTAGCACAAAGCCGACAAAGTGTGTATTTGAGGCACACTAACGAGCTTATTGGTTACAAAGCGGAGCTAGCTGTCTATAATTCGTGCATCTAAAACATTATTGAGTATGTAAATTGGTATTTTTCAAAATCATACTTCAAGTTTTAGACTTGGGCCTATTCAATTCCACTTCATTAAGAAGCATCATTCAATCCCGCGTCATTGTGTAACTTCTCGATATTTTCTTCGGTAGTTGCAGTTTTTGGCCTTCCTTCACGAGGAGTAACTCTTGGCAAGACCTTTTGTGCAGAGTGGTTAAATTCACAATTTGGCTACTAGCAGGTTCTTCACTTACTACAAGACTGAAACCAGGTAATTACGCCATGTATTTGATTATATTTTGTAAATACCTTTCATTTAGTACTTTTGCCATTCTATTGGGCATCTTTTACTTGTGCCAACGTGTAAAACTTTCATCTTTGTCGCGTATTTCAAACCCCGCGAATTTAAATTGCTTGGATTTCCTGTGGCAGTTTAGCTGTTGGCCGCCAGGCGAACTCTGCTGTTCTATTCGTGGGTTTTTAACCCTAAATTATTTAAATTTAATGTTTATAATCATTTCTTATCACGCTTTAAGTGTATAACATTTTTATATTATTTTTATTATGTTGGCTGAAACTTTACAAGCCTCTATTTGAGCCCAGTTCAGGCACTATTTTTGTCTTACTTTCAGCCAATCAAATTCATCCATTTGGCGTACGAACACTTGTGTCTGTCCGCCAAGGGAAGCTCACTTTAACTTTGTCTTGTGTGCCAGCCATTACTATTTTAATAACTTGTTTCACTTTATCTCGCATCTGTGTGTGTGGCGTGAACAGTTTTTTATGCCTTTTTTCAATGGAAATTTCATTTTTTGTGGCCTAACAGCTCAATTTACTTCAGCTACTGCAGTTGTACAATTTTAAAGACGATTCTATCTCCGTTCCGCTGAATCGTCTTTTCACCAAGTTGGGCTGTTTGAATACTTCAACCTGTTTTCAGCTAATTTATTCTCGCAACACATATTACTACAAATCACGTACCAAGCTTGGTACTGGTAATTTACACGGTAACTTATTCGGTAATGTAGCTCTTATTCTCAATTTCTATTAATTACTATTATTTATTATTATATTTTCTTATCTCTTTCGAGCTACTTACCTTTACATATTCAAGTGTTGCATTTTAACCATAACTCTTGGCAAGACCTTTTGTGCAGAGTGGATAAATTCACGAATTTGGCTACTAACAGGTTCTTCACTTACTACAAGGCTGAAACCAGGTAATTACGCCAGGTATTTGATTATATTTTGTAAATACCTTTCATTTAATACTTTTGCCATTCTATTGGGCATCTTTTACTTGTGCCAATGTGTAAAACTTTCTATTAGTTTTCAGCTAACCTCACCCATACTACTTATTTGGGTATTTTACTGCTTTAGTTTCTTGTAACTTTTAAGCTGATCAACTAAAGTTTATCGCTTACTAATAGCGTTTTTTTTTTTTTTTCTACTACCATACAGCCACTAATATTTTATAGCGTTTTTCATTATAGAACTAAGCACCTTTCTTATAAGAGAATAGCTGTTTCGCCTGGTACGCTTGCAAGTCCCACTAAAAACGCATAAATCTTCACATTATTTGGTCAAGGTTAAGGTATATTTCTTTTTACCTATTCATTTCTGTTTCTATTCAACAACTTTTCGTTGTATAGTTCAATTCTTCACTGTGAAGGTGTATCCGTACCTTGACCCACTCAATTATCTTCTATTTTGTGACCACTTATCTTCAGTTATAACCATTTCACTAACTTTTATTTAATCTTCATTATTCAGGTTAACTCCTGATGGTCCTCCGATCTGGAAATTGACCCCCACCTCATGGAAAAGGACATGGAACTCGCTGTCCGACTATAAAGTCTTAGCGTGTAAGCTCGAGCATGCTGGCTTGGTGTATTTTCTCCATGGCGATGCTACCACAATTGCTTCCAATTGGGCTATAGATAGCACCAAGCCTATTCTGCTCTAAGCTCTGTGCGGAGCGTTTGAAAATAATACTGTATTGTGGACATTGGAGATTCAAGATCTTAATAAATAGAGATTTATTTGTTTGTTAATTCTTGATGGTGTTTTTTTGTTACCCTCCAGGTCTTCATTCCAGGTTTCTTTACTTTTGGACGTTAACTTTTCCGCACTATCTTCAATAGACGTATGACCACGTTTAAACTCGGCTGCCCATTTTTTTACTGTTGATAACGAAGTTGCAGACTCCTTATACACTTTCACCAACTGGATAAATTTCTGATGGCGATAAACCATCCAAAACAAAGAATTTATGATGGGACGGTATTCAAGTTTATTCATTTTATCGAAAAAACAAACACTCTAGTTCTGTGTGATCAATTTCCAATTTGGTATTTACTTTTGCAACAAGTGTGCGACATAAGAAAACAATAATTTCATTTGTAGCAGTGTCATCTATGGGCTAGGCCGAGAACTTTTCACCTTGCCCTAGTACATTTAGCTGCCTACGGTGGACATCATTAATTATAAGACTTCTATTAGCTTATGGTGCCGATGTAAATGCCATTTGACTGAGGATACACCAGTCATGTAGCAGTCTGTGAGGATCATCCGCATGCAGTCTATGAACTATTATTAAACGGTGCAGATCCTTGCGCTAAAAATAACAACAATACGGAGCCATATAAATTAGCGAAATAAGGCAATTGCAGTCAAGTGCAAAGATGTCCTACTGACCCCCACCACATAGTTAAAGTGACACGGATCATTTGGTGAAATGCTCCGCTTCATCCTGATATGAAAGTGTGCGGCGTGTATAGTATCTCACGAGACATAACAAGTGTATCAAGAAAAATGTACTTGTATAAGGATTTAATTTAATTAATACATTCAAAAATAGTTTAAACGAAATAAATAAAATATTTCAACAAAGACATAGTCATAGATTGTCATAGACCATTGCCTTATAATGATTATTATTTAATTGCAGCATTTTTAATTTCCTTTTTAACAAATAAAAATCATCTCTATAAGGGTAATTTTGAGTATTTCTGACCTTGTGCAAAATGACAGTATCAAGTAAGTGAATTTAGACTTTGATATTGATGTTGAAAATGACATTAACGGAAGTTCATGATTAATATCTTGCCGAACAGACTGAAATATCAAGGTTACTGAAAATAGAGAATCTCGCACCCAAATTAAATATCTATTTTCTCTATTCCAAGAGTAATTGATTCCTGTTTGATACCTTAGAAAAACAATTATTTCTTTATAGTAAATATAATATTAAATTTGCCGTAATGGATTTTACTAACAGTAGCAGAAGGATCAAATTGCATCACTCATTATTCATTCGTGACGGTGGCGAGAGGCTTGTGAGATATTCCGGCCCTAGTTAGGTACAATATACTCTCTTCCTAACAGTCTTGTGTGCGGTTCAATTAATTTAACTCTATTTAAAGCTTCACCTCTGTATTAAGTTACATTAGCTGAAATCTCATGTAATGCATTATATAATGCTATAGATTTATCTAGAACGAAGAATGGTTGAGAGGAAACACGACTAGAATGTATAAATATAAAGACTTGTTCTTTTTACTATTTTCTACTACACGCTAAGATTAAAACCTAAAACCTATGGCGCAACAGCCCACGAAGAGCCAAGGCTTACCAGACATCGATTTGAACAGGGAGGCGTGTGGTAAGCACGCCACAGTTCCCACGGCGTTTAGGTCCGGCCATCGGTTCCGAGGGCGTTACCTACTGTAGCTTCCCACTTTTTATCACGATGCTGGGTCAACACCGACTTTGCCCTTACGGGTATCGAACCCTGAATTCTCGCACGAAAGGTGAGTGTGCTAGCCACTAGACCAACGCGTGAGGACACACGCTAATATTAAGCTTGATATCGGTGGGAAATCAGGTAACCGCTTTTCTGAACCATTTTTAACATTTCCTACTGCTGTAAGGAGAGAAATTGCGATCATTTAAATTTTCGAAATTAAGTTTTCGGACACGTGCTGATGTTTCTTGAATACGAAAAAATATTTTTAAAGCTCGGCCTCAGATCTCAAAAAAAAAAGCTTCAGAAAGTGCCAAATTTGAAAAACGAAGTAAAAGAAGATTGAGTGCGTATTTCAAACCAAACTATTACTTCCTGTACTTTCATCAGCTACCTTTATATGTTAATAAATATTATCATCCTTCCTCTATTGTAATATCAATATGAGAAATACTTTAAACGGATTCAGACATAATTTTAATATAACTAATATGCCATTTTCATTTCCTTGCTGTTTGCTGTTTTGTACGCAGTCGATTTCAGATTCCTTGACTAATTTTGAGTAGTCCTTAAAACATGATCCTAACTTGTAAATTATCACTGTGCAAGAAGCTTGGAGGTTTTTAATTACATGGACACCCCCAAAAAAGTCATGTATTGGTAAAAATTGCATACTTGCATTCATCTTATAATTCATCATTCATAAAAATAATTTGAATATAATATAATAAGAATTCACTGGAAATAAATACTAGATTAGATCAAAGGAGATTAGGTCGCATAAATCTTGGATTAATCATTCTGCGGTAAGGAGCAAATATAAAATCAACGCTAAAATCATGTCCATGTATTCCAAAGAGAAAGATCATGCATTTGAAAAAGAAGAAACCACTTGGTTTCTGTCAGTGCATCATTTGACAGTGATTACAGTGTAAATCACAATTTCAGTGTAATCAATTGTGATTACAGGGTCAATTACAGTGTCAATCACTTGACAGTGATTACATTTTCATTGGGAAAATGGAAGTAGTTTGTACAAACCTCAGTGCATTAATACTGCATTTGCGTTGGTGGCAATGAAACTCAGAACATAAATACCTATTTACTAACAGTTCCTAACAAAGTAAACAAACTAAATAGGAAACAAATTTTTGTATAATATATATCTGAAGGTGATTTGAGTGAATTCATCCCTAGAAACTTACTGTAATGGTACAAATAGTGTAGACGGCACAAAAATAATCTTATTTACTGAATACATATCCGTATGACATTATGTCCTTGGCGTTCAGTTTTGAATTTACATCAAGTTTCTGTATCATATTCCACTCATGTCTTCTGCCAATTGAGAAGAATCAAATATCACTATATTGGCAAATGCAATAAATGTGCTACTGTATACCCTATTACTGTATACCCTATTTCCTAAAAGGCAAAATAAAAATTCCTTTTTTTATTTTCTGTTACTGCTGGTAAGAGGAAGTTTGTGATCGGGTCAAATTTTCGATATAGAGTTTTGAGGTCCCATAAAGTCCCATGAGTCAGAAAAAATGATTTTTAGAAATTGGTCTCTCTCTCACTCTTTGTGTATGTGGTCAGCAAAACTCAAAAACGGAAAATTACAAGACAGTTCAAACTTGGTATTTAGTTTTAAGTTGGACCAATGGACACGACAACAAGGTTTTGGTCAAAATCAGCAAACTACTTTATTAAACGACTTTTTCCCCTCCAAAATTCCAACGATTTCCTTTAAACTTGTTATATATAATACATATAAAGGCTGCAAGTTTTAGTTGCAATATTTTTTCAAGCAAATTCATTTTAGTAGAGTTTTGAGGGAGGGAGGGGTGGCGTTAGGCCTTTCTCTGTGCTATTTCTGATTATTAAATAATTAGATTAGATTAGATTGATCATGGGTGGATCACGATCCCAGGCACTGCAGCCAATAGAGTTTTATTGTGCTCGTTATCTCTGTAGATCCAGTATGAGAAACCTCCCCTCTTCATGAAGTTGAGGGCATTATCAAATAGCTCTTTTTGCGGTATTATATCTTCTGATCTCAATGTACTAAAGATCTCGTCGCGCAATTTAACGATGGCAACACAATTGAACAACAGGTGCGAGGTTGTTTCCTCCTCTTCCTAACATAGTCTAGACAAAGGTCCCACTTTATGTAGGGGTCCTATCGTAGCCCCGTGAAAACAACTGTCAGCAGATTAATCTGGTTCCTTTCTAAGCAGGGATCTCTTTAATTCTGTTCTTACACAGCTTCGACATCATCATCTTGCTGTGTTTGGCTCCTGGACTTAGTTTCCAGATTATGACGTGCCAGTCTCAGAGCCATTCTCTAAGAGATGCACATATTGTCCATTTGGATGCCCCCAGGACAAGTTCTGGACCACAGAACGGAGTATTCGCCCCATTTCTAGCCCCCCAACACTCCTTGCAGCCGAAGTTCGTTGTGTCGGGAAAGTTGCGTCAGCAATTCTCTACACTCCCTTACTAGAAATAAATATTATATGATACTATCATCCATATTGTTCGGTTGCAGCACCTTTGAGGCTTAACCTTATATTCTGCTTTTTACATTGCTATTTTGTAACTCTGTTTACCGAGTTTGTATTCCAAAATATTATTTCTTTTTCAAACATCGCCCGCCTGGTTCCCACGCTTTGCCGTACTTTCGCACTCTTTCTGTTTTGGTAGTGGGATTGTCGGCGCCTTTATATCAAGGTGTGTGCTCCTTTTCTATTTTCCCAGATATCCTCTATCCTTCACTTGCTAACTAAATTCTAACCAGAGAATTTCTTTAAGTTTAGTTGTCGCTCCTCTCCAGTGCATAAGGTTTTTTCGTCAGTGCTCACATCAAGTGTTTATTACTTGTGCTCGTCACATATTTACCTTCCGTCCAGAACGTTAAGTGATAGAAAGAGTCAGCCTCATTCAAACCATTATTCGCTTCTCTCCATTCAGTTCCTCTTATGCTTCTCACTCCTTATCACACCTCTTTCCTGACAACCACATAAACACACGCCACATAGCCATACCTCCATATCTCTTTCGCTACTTTTATACATTTCTCCTCCACTCCCATTATCTCTTCTCTACATCCTCGCTCCTCTTCCCCCTCTCTCTTCAACTGGAACCATTATTAGCTTCCACCGAGGATACATCACGCTCGCTACAAGGTAAGTTTCTTCACCTCCGTTGCTTAGATTAGATTCTTTGGGGGGATTGGCTCTTCAAGCCTGCGCCACCGCGACCCCGTGGGTCTACTGTGCACCCCCTAAGTTGGAGACCCTGCCCCTGTCTTGTCCTTCATCGAACTGTGGAGTCTGGGAAGGTCTCCGTAGGTGGTCAATTAGAGCACCCTCTCGAGAGGGTGCCTTGCTTACCTTGTCCTACCTCCATTGCTTACTTTCATTGCAACTCTAATTCTGCCACACACTCGTCACATCCCGTCGAGTGCTGCATCCGCGTCTATTTTCGTATAGAGTGTCTGGTTTATGCTGAGTCACATATAATATTAATAAAATTAAATGTTTTGCCAAAAGTACGAGTTGGAAGAAAATCGGCGACTAGAAGTGCGACTTTAATGAACTTGTTTTTCTCATTTTACACGATAAAGATACCAACGAATTTCTCTGAGTTTGGTATACACATGCTCACACCTACCACTTTTGTTTGAAACATATTTTCAAATAAGTTCTCTGTGAAGTGGATTTCTCTCAAGTGTCGATTCTAGTTTGAATTGTTCCAGTTAACATATAATAATGAAGCCAGTTAAAATTAAGTCCAAATTCCAAGTTTAAAGAAAATTTGTGAATAATAACTATGTAAATTGCATTAAGATTCATACTAGATTTTGTTTTTTTTTTTAAAAAAAAAGAAGAACCACAGTTTTAAAAATAAAAATTATACATTTTGCTACATAGTTGAATTCCATTAAATGATTATAGTGTATTATGTCAAATAAGGAACTGAGTTAAATCAAAAGTAATTCTTTTTGTACAATATTAAAAATATAAAAAAAATTTATTCTTCTACTAAATTGGTGAGGTTCATTTTAAAAACCATATAAAAGTATAGTAGACCTGAGTAAGCCACAATATAAAGGTATAATGAAATTTAATTCCATCGAAAACCAAAGTAAATTGTACATAATTAAATAATAAACATTCACATAACTTTCTCTTACTAATATCATTAAAACAATTCTAATTGCAAAATTGTTCTAGTAAAGTCATAAATAAATATACATTCCATATAGATGGTTGAGATTAAATTACTTGGTGTTTAGAATAAAAGTTTTACCTGAATGTGAATAACCCAAAAAAACGTTTCGACAGATTAAAGTTTAGCCAAACTCACAGATTTATAACTGTGCATTAGGCATTCCAAGTTTAGGAAAATCACAGATCATGATCCGTTATTCACTAAGAAAATTAAAGAAAATAATCAGAAACCTATTCCATAAAGGAAACATATTTTCCGGTTATTTATTTTTAAAAACTTCGAATTCTAGCATTACCTTTATGTACTACCTTTAATATTCTCTACCATTATATTTAACCATATACTTCACTCAAGCGTCACTTTAAAGCAAAGAAATATTGCAGTTCTCTCAGAACCTTCCAAAAGGGGTGGACGTACTTAGTATTCGAAGTTTAAGAAGATATCGCTGCAGCCATTTCCGAGAAATCGGGAAAACCGAAAAAAAAAAGAACATTCAAAAAAGTTGCACGTCCGGTTGAAGAATTGTGACAGAAACTTTCGAGTCTGATGCGATATAATACTACATGAATTAATGAGTTTTGAGCTTCATATTATTTTTCATTATGTGATATTTCGCTCCCACATAGATATACTCTCGAAAAAAAAATTCGCCAAAAAACTTTTTTTTCTTATTCAGACCTTAAAATAAATATTTCAGATGACAAATTTAATTTAAAAATTTTGAGACTATAAACAAATTTTGAGACTCTTCTTAAACAATTTGATTAGAAAACTTGAATCACTTGAATTCTGGACAAAAATCAATCTCTTCTATTAACTTGATATTCACATTAATAGTTTAATAAAACTTTAATTAAAACATAAATCACTTAATAAGAAGGATACGACGTAAATAGCAACCTTAAAGTAAAACTTTAAGTATATTAAATAATATGCTCATAAAACTGTATGTATATGGATACTTTATGTGATGAAGATAAAGTAATAAATGATTATTATAATAAAAAAAAAAAAAAAAAAAAAAAAAAGCTATTCGAATATTGAATTAAAAAACTAATTACAAAACCGGATGTGATGTTTTGATCGTAAGTTTGCATTCTGTGCAGTTGGTAAAAATGATTAAAAAGCATTAAATTACGAGACCTGAATAAAAACACTCGAGTTGAGCAATCTCTGATTGTCACTGTGATTTGTTTGACATGGCTATTTCATTAAATCAAATTATAGGACTCATGGACTGATTTGCTATATGCGGGATGACCAAGCGAAGTTTCATCAATCACTTGAATCTCAAAATGATGCAACTATTCATTTACGGATAAAGTGAAACCCAAATGTAGTTTTTAGAGAAAACGGGATACTCTTATACTCCAGGGGACAATGCTCACCAGCTTACCGCGCAGTCAATACTTAAAAGTATTAGCCAATACTTAAAAGTATTGAGGAATTTGATATTAGAAACATAATTATACACCTTACAGCACCATCAGGCTTCTTTTTGTTTGGAAACTATAGTCAAGTTTCATAAAAACTAAGAATGAAAACTACTGCGCAAAACTAGCTCAAAATTCAAGACAAATTATTTTTATCGGCCAGAATGAAAAAACTAGAGATATGAGACACGAGTATAAATGTATTAAGAGATCATGCCGAAAAATAGGTAATTTGTGAGGTTCATTACACCACATCGAAATTAAGGCCATCTGTCTCTTTGAAGACTCCCATATTTCGTAATTACAAGTTTTTTCCTTACTTCTAGCTTTGTGGACCTCAACAGACTGATATCATGTTGATAAAACATCTAATATGTAGATATTGTAGTAGATGTCAGGGGGGAGGGGGTCAGAAGAAAAAAAACTTAGGTTGAGTAACGTTAGACCTATTGAACACTTTTTGTATTATTTGCAAATAATAGACACTCAAGGACTTTACACAGTAATATTTTAGAGTGAGAGAATAAGGAAGTGTGAGAGAGACAGACTGACTGGCAAAGTGACATGAGAATGAAGTAAGTATGTTATTGGTTGATGGTAATTTAAATAATGATTCTAGAATTCCAGGCCTTTTTATACAGGGCTGTTCAAACCATCCTCTCTTGAACTTCTCCTTCCACTTCCTCCTAGTTTGCCCCTTAAATTGCTTGCAGCGAGAATGCAGTGAACTTGAGGTGGGGAGCGTTTGGTTCACAATTCGTTCCTGATTCGAATCCCCATTATAATACAGTACATATTTAAAGGGTACTTTCCAAAAATAAATGCCTGACATCGGATGTTGCCCTCATTCCTCTAAATAAATTGTCTAAAAAAGAGGAATGGACTAGTTAGTGTGCTATGCAAGTTAAAAGAAAAATGAGAGAACCGTCTTTGGAAAAATACAAAAAAACATAAAGAAAAATACAATGAGAAAAACGAAAATTCCGATTCAACAGTTCTCACCATTTACTGAAGATACGAAAACTGAATTTAAATTTTGGACTTTTCGTTTTTGAGTGCTATTTACTATACAGTCACTTACAGACCAAACCTTAAAAGTTAAGAAAATTTGACATGATCGCAATAGGATACTTTCCTACACACCAACAGCCTGCAGAGTTGCAGTGCATTAGCAGTAATTTTTTTACAAAATAAAAAATCTGGTGTCAAATACTCACACGACTTTCTCTTACTCTACTCCTCTTAACATAATTAAATATAAAATGACAAATTTTCTTTAACCTGAAATTTAACGTTTTTGTCCTAACATAAATATAGAGTTGGTGGGGGACAAATACTAAACTATTAATCTGGCAGGTAGAGAAGTGATGATTACATTATGGCCCAGAAGAGCGCTCTAAAAACACTAAACCAACTACATATAACGTAACGCCACAAATTCCACAGAAGTATCTAAAACAATTTATTTTTGAAAAAATGTTTCAAATAAAAGTAATACGTTTTTATTTGTAAATTACATTATGAAATATAAAGGAAACCGTTATACATGTTTTCGAGAAAATGCCAAAAAATTCAAAACCATATTCTGTGGCGCCAATGATCACAGATGTTGAGGCCTAAATAGAAAAAAAATCTTACATAAGGCACTGTTAAAAGATAATTTTACATGCTGTTAAATTACTGCTTCCAGCTATTGGCATATCCTGTAATAATAAGGATATTGGAAGCTATTAGTATTACATTTCGGATTCCTTCAAGTCTAATACGTGTAGAGCGTTTAACATTTCTCTTTTTAAAATGTGCAACAGTTGTCTCACCCACCTCTTTAGTTTTGGGAAGATTCCACGTCGTCTTCGTAACGTCATCCTTAATGCAACCATTATCATAAAAATATTCAAAATAATTAGGACCATCAGCAGAAAAATCATTTTGAGTGATATCTTTGTCAAAGTGATAACTACCGCCCTCCAATTTTTCCTCGTTATATTTACTATTGTAATAGCCGCTTAACTTATCAAATACATTTTTGCTCTGACCAGTATTAATATGCCTCACATGATGTATATCGAACAAATCAATTATCCATAACACGGAAATTAGCCTAGCTTTACCAAATAATTTACTGTAACCAGTTAAAATATTACTATCGTTATTACAGTCGTAATTTAATACATTTAAATGTTTAAAGTGGTGATGATCCTGCAAACACCCGCTTACTCGAGCACAGCTTCGAACAGTAGTACAAAGAGTAGTATGAACTTTATTCTTATTTATACCTCTACGGAGAGGATAAAAACGGTGACGATAATACGTCCGAGGAAATCGGCGACGACGGTACATAAAACGCATCTTCAGTAGAAGTAGTAAGAGAATCTACGGAGACCTGCAACCAAAAAGAGTGTGCATATACAACCTTTACCCTATTCTGAAATTCGGCAGATGTACAAGGAGGATAATTAGAAACCATTGTGATAGGGTATTCATTCCTGTATCGTTTATTATCACAATATTTTAGATTTAATGTAACATAATCACCAGCTAATAATTTAAAAAAAAAAATCGAAATCCCAATTTTGAAGATTAAATTCCTCAAAAACTATATACCGATGACAACAATTAAATAAATCAAAAGGAAAACTTAGCTTAATACTTGGCGCATAGAAAACTAATTCCCCAAGACCAAACACAGGCTGCTTAATTAAAGTACTTTTCCCAGCATTAGAAGGTCCATATAAATACCGAGATATTCACCTATCCAAGCTCCCACCCAAAAAAAATTTCTCCGGAAGAAATATTCAAATAAAAGTGCTGTTAGAGACAAGATCAAGAAAATTATTGGAGGCGTTTGTGAGAAAAGCGCGAAAACTGTATAAAAAAAATTAAAATAAAATAAACCATTGACTGAAATCTTCGTGTCAGATCAACTAGTGATTCCTAATGGACTTGAACTTCCGTACTGAGCATTTGTATTCGCATTTGAGTTACTTTATTCACAAGACCCTCACAAAAGACCACCTCAAACAACACATATTTACACGGACCAATCACTAAGAATTTTTTTTTTAGTGCTAGATTTTAGGCAAAGATAGCAACAATGCTTCTTAAATAATTAAAATATAGAAAATGATTTCACAAAATGATATTTCCACTCGTCTGATAGCCGATACGAAGAAAACAGTACAAAGAACGGGATCCCGGGAATAAACTGGGTCCCGGGGCTCAGCCAATGACTCTAATTCATACTGAGCCTCTCATCTATAATAGATTTGCCGAAGGACTTTGTCAATGAAAACAGGTGCATCCAATGATAGAACTGAGATCGCATCTTACTTGTGGTGGCTTTAATTACCAGAACAGACTGCTATCATCGCATTTAACTCTTGAGGAGAGACTAGGATAAACTAATCTCTAATCACGGTTAGAGGGTTTCAGTGACTTCTCTTCAGTAGTAGAACAGGATCATATAATCAACAGGCTCATTACTATTACTGTAAGAAATAATCTCAGTAATTAGTTAACCAACTATTATAAAAAGCAAATGTTGAACAAAACTTCTTTACACAAAGAAAAAGTAAAATCTAATGTAACCAATAATTCTATTCTCTTACTGGAATTTAAATAGTTACAATTGACTAATTTTCTGCAAAGTTATAATTTTTACTAGATATTTAGTTATCTTTATTGTTAATGAAGAGTGAACCTAAACTCTTGAGGTAACATAACCTTCCAAACACCACTTAAAATGAATTTACTCAGAAAAAATTGCAAATAAAAAGTTGTCTTCTATATATATTCAGTAAACAAAAGTTAACGAAACTCGGTGGTATTTTAATGGAGAACATTGCAGAAAACTGTTCAGTAAATTCGCACTTCCGGTCAATCGATTTTTTCAAATTCTGAATTTTGGCAACATACTTAATTTTCATTAATATTATACAGATGATACAATGATATAGTAAATTGAAACAGCACTTCAAAGGAAAGCATAATCTAACCCGTTCCCAGGTTGAATGAATTTTGTTGGAAATAATCTGTCAAATAAGAGTTGTAGCTCTATATATAGCCTGCTGTAGCTCTATATATAGCCTGTTGCAGCTCTATATATAGCCTGCTGTAGCTCTATATATAGCCTGTTGTAGCTCTATATATAGCCTAGTTGTAGCTCTATATATAGCCTAGTTGTGGATAAAGTTTAAAGAAAATCGTTGCAGCCGTTTTCGAATAAACACAAAAACTAAAAAATCTATTCAGTTAAATGGAACTTCCAGTGAATCGATTTTGTCCAAAACCCTATTGTCGGATCCCGTACAGTTATAGTGCGGGGCGTGACACTTCAAAGGAAAGCTTAATTTTGCATCTTCTCTATGAAAATCAGATTTCCTGGGAAAATGTTTCAAATAAAGTAAGTAAATGGGAAAATGAAAACTTGCATTAACTCATCTATATATATAAAAATTCAGCATCCGTATGTTTGTGGCCGCAAAACTCGATGGATGGACTCGACAAAGTAGTCGATGGATTGACTTGAAATTTCTACACAACGTTGCATTTCTATATAAGAGTGTTTATATATACTTTTTACTCCGAAGTTCCCACGGAAACAGGAAATTCCGAGCGTTTTGCGAGGTGGCAAAAATACACAGACTCAGACGCTTTGCGATAGTGGCTCGCTCTCTGAACCTCTTTCAACTACTTATAAGTACCTCTATTCCGAAATTCCCACGGAATCTGGAAATTCCGAGCTAAAATCCGTTCAAACGGCCATATTGCGTTAGCACTTGCTTCTTCAGGTATTGCTGCTACGTTGATGGATGGAGGTAGAACACCGCATTCAGCTCTTAAACTGTCACTAAACATGCTCTTCATAGAAAACCCAACATGTAACACTTCAGGAATAGGAAAGGTTCTTCGGGCGTGCAAAATCATTGTATGGGATGTGTGTACAATGGCTCATAAGAAGTCAGATTCCATTTGGTGGAGCATTGGTGTTACTATCCGGTAACTTCAGGCAAACGCTTCCAGTGATACCTCGCTCATCACCAGCTGATGCATTGCATGCCTGCTTGAAATATTCAACTCTTTCGAGCACAGTAAAAAAAATCATTTAACAACGAAATGAGAGTTTAATTTCAAAACGATCCAATGGCTGCCATATTTTCAAGACAATTACTCGAACTCGGTAACGGCACTGCTCCTACAAATCCAGAAACGGGAAAAACCACCTTCCCATCTAATTTCTGCAACATTGTACATTCAAAAGAAGAATTAGTAGACAAGGTATTCTAAAGCATCGAAACAAATTATCGAAATCACGCATCGTTAAGCGGAAGAGTCATTCTAGCGGCTAAAAATGTCGACGTACTCGATATGAACTACATCATTCTAAACAGAATCGCAGGTAAAATAGTGACACACAAATCCATTGACTCCTTGAGGGACCAGAGTGAAGTAGTGAATTTTCCAACGGAATTTCTTAATCCACTCGATGTTCCCGGATTATCGCCTCACATTCTAAATTTGAAAATTGGAGTGCCAATTATATTACTCCGAAACATCAATCAGCCAAAGTTATGCAATGGTATACGATTAGTAGTTAAAAAATTGATGAATAATCTAATTGAAGCAACAATTCTCATTGGACCTCATAAAGGTGAAGACGCACTACTTCCACGAATACCACTCATTACGACAGATATGGCGTTCGAGTTCAAACGACTTCAATTTCCAATACGCCTTGCGTTCGCTATGACTATCAATAAAGCGCAAGGACAAACTTTGCAAGTGTGCGGTTTGAATTTAGAAAACGAATGCTTCTCTCATGGGCAATTATATGTCCCATGCTCCAGAGTCGGTAAACCATCTGATCTTTATGTTTATGCAGAAAACGGACAAACAAAAAATGTAGTCTATTCACTAGCTTTACAACAAAAAAGACTTTCAGTTAAAAACATTTTTTGTTTCGTTCCTCTCAGTGCACAGCAACGCAAAGTAGGGTATTAAACTGAATGATGTGTTTTGTTGTTGAATCTATGTTAACTATAATACTTCTATTTACTTTCCTAAAAATCAGAATGAGCCACAGCGAAGCGTCGCCGGGTTAGCTAGTAATTTATATTATAACGATTTACATAAAGGAAAGAAGAATGTATACAGGCTAGAGTAGCAGAGCGTAGAGTGAATGATGTTGGTAGTTGATGAATTGGTAAAGTTAGCAACTAATGAGAGCTGCTTGAAGAGAGTTGTGACCAGAAAGCTAATGTGGCTAACCTACAGATCTAGCGACTCTTCCCTTCAATAATATTAAGCCCTTCAGGAGGGTCGCTTTTATTTAATTTCTAGTAACGCTAGACACAGCTTGTAGAAGAGAAATTGGTGTTATTGGAGCCCATTGAATAAATTCTAGTTGTGCAACAGAGTGTAGAATGTGCAGTTAACGTCCTAATAGTGGCGCTTTGATGCGCTTGCTAATGGAGCTACTGCTGTGCCCAGCTTTTTTTTATAATCGCTGGTGACTGGTTCCATTACAAAAAATAAACTTTTCTGAAATGTAAAAGTTTGCGTCTGATATACCCCGCCATTCATCGCTGTATTTGTCTCTAAAAAAAAACGTTCGAGCTGTTTCCGAAAAAAAAAATCCGATAAACTGAAGAAAAAACTTTTCAGTAAAATCACATTTCCGGTTAACTAATTTTGACCGAAACCTCGTTGTCAGATGGTAGCTAAAGGAAGTATCTAGTTTGAGCTTCCTGCTATTTTTCGTTTTTGATATATTCTGTTCACACACACACACACACACACACACACACACTATTCATTAAAAACATTTGCTCACTATACACCACATTTGTATTTCCGGTGAAAATCAAATTCGAAAATTTGACACGATCGCAATGTACAATAAGAGGAAATAAAGAACAAAACTTTTTAGATGAATAAAGTTCTAAGAAAACACCAAACCAGAAATTTCATATTAACAATCTGGTGTGCGAACAGTGCAAGAGAGTGCGCGCGAGTACAGTGAACGGACCCACTCAAACATATCCTGGCGGTAAGTTATAAAACAGAGAAGATACATGTCACGAGGACAAACACTGAGATGAAAAAAGTAAAATAGCTTCTTTATAATACTGGCAAACAGCAGTACCCCGAACTTTACTATATCTCGCCTTCATCCAAATTATATACCTTGTTCGACCTTGTCCTTCTTTATCTAATTTTCTATATATATATATATCTTATTCACTCTCTCTTTGCAACTCCATCCAATAATAACATAACACTTACTCCGCTACATTTTATCATCAACTTCTTTTCTTCATCAAAAACTCACTTACTTTCCTCTTATTTTTTCTTTCCTCAACGTCACACCATGTTTATAATCACAAGTACTAAACTTTTCCATTGGAGCATAAAAAACTCTTTTGCTTCGCTAACCCATTTAATTTAACACAAAAGTTATTTTAAAGTAATCAACTTATAAACTTACGCAACTTATTAAAAGCGATATTTTAATTTTTCTTATAAAATGATACATATTTTATAACAATTACGCTTTTCGAAGGAAATTAAAAACTATAAACCAAACAAATATCCTCTTTACTTGCCTATCCTATTGCATGACATATCTATCGTAGGAACTCAAGAACTTGACATTCCCCTTTCTTGAGTACCATTATCTACATAGCCATCATCTTGCATTTATGAACGAAATTTTTGGGTACAATACATCAACAAAAATGAGGACATATACATATATAACTGGAAGACATAAAATAATTTTTTTTTTTTTTAACCTTAATTTTGACTGAAACTTTCAAATATGTAACCAAAAATATTTTTAAGTACTCCGAAATGGCAGATCACAGAGTTACTTTTCTTATTTCAAATGGAATAAAGTATTTTTTCGCAAAACTCAAATCTAGATTATTTTATCATGAAAAACGATTCACTATACATGCTACATGTGTTTAAAGAAGTTTTCCCTTTCTCTTTCTCCAGCATGCTTCGTTTATTTTACTCTTTACTTTACTCTTTATTTTACTCTTTACTTTACTCTTTATTTTACTCTTTACTTTACTCTTTACTTTACTCTTTACTTTACTCTTTATTTTACTCTTTACTTTACTCTTTATTTTACTCTTTACTTTGCAAACAAACTTATTATTCAGATACAACAATATACAAATTCAAATTCAGATATAGAAAACGGATTAACTCAATGGTAGCGTGGTTGGACTCCCACGCGGAGGTCCCGTGTTCGAGTCCAGTGCTGCCTCTTATAATTTTTTTCTTTCCTAGGAGCCTCTACAGCTGACTGTTAGGTGATGGGCAGCGTTCTCTATACTGTCGGTGCCAGCAGTGCAGTGAGAAGGCTCCGGGCGCCAATGACCGTAGATGTTGACGCGCCATAAGAAACTTAATTTCAGATATTTTTTTCTGAACTTCCGTTGTATTTTTTTTTTTTTTTGTAATTTAAGGATCTCTTTTTTTTTAAATTCAACACCTTTCTTCCCGAACACTTCCTAATAACACTCCTAGATGCCTTAAAATACAATGGCCTCGTGATCTCCTCTCAAGTGAAGAAAGTCAATATTGATTTTGTGTAGTTTTGGAGTGTTGGTAGCTTCTCCACTCATTTCGTTTAATTTTACTTATAGCGCTATCGCGCTGATTGTAGCATGAATAAAAACAAAAAAAATCTAAGCGCGTCAACACCTATGGTCATTGGCGCCCGGAGTCTTCTCAGTGCACTGCCGGCCTCCGGACAATGTCACTCGTTACAGACACCACTGTTCATCACCGGTCAGTGAGCTGTAGGGGTTTCTAGAAAGAAAAATCTAAGGGCAGCACACCTGGACTCGAACCCGGGTCCTCCGCGTGGAAGTCCAGTGCGCTAACCAATAAGCTAATCCCTCCCCTAGCACTATATTGTGTTAAGGATGGAGATCAGTAATTATTGTTTGTTAGGCTGGAATATCCAGTCAAGACTTTTGAAGAAGTGCTAACGCAATAATTTCTTATAATACAATTCTCAAATTTCTGAATGTCTGTATTACCAAATGCTTAGTTACCTTAAAGATCACAAGATGGCAGAACTGTCATCGAACATTATGCATTATAGAAGAAGAAAGCCTAAACTACCAGCTCCCTGACAATCCCTAAAATAAAGTTTTTTGAAATAATATTTAAAATAAAATTAAAAGTTGAATTGTATGTAATGTGTAATCGGAGTTTAAGATAAATATTTGCAATAAATTTAAAAACATATCGAAAAACTGAAAAACCTAGTCTGTAAACATCCAGTATATTCTGCAAACACGAACTTTAAACATTCTTAATTATCTTTTGTACTGGATTGCTAGTAGAAGCGATATTTCTTTAGAGGAAAGTGGAAGTTTCCCGCCGGCTATCTCCCAACCCCAAAATATGTTTCAAATAAAAGTAATACGCCTTTATATTACGATAGTATGTATACGAAGTTTAAACCGAATGACTGGAGCTATTTTAGAGAAAATCACCAACAACTAAAGACCAATTAATGATTTACTTGCCGACTTGGAGATATTAAATCATCATTCTTTGCTGAAGACTCCTAACTGTTTCTGGAGATGACTGTATAATATCACAGAATAAGCTTTTTGTGGTATTTAAATGGTGCTCGGATAATCGTATGGAGTTAAATATTGATGCTCAGTAATAACGCTCCCCAGGAAGAAAAAGCATATCAGAGCCTAGCATCAAGGGAATCGAAAGACTTCAAAAAAGACTTACAGAAGAAATTTTACTGGAATCGTTAGAAGAGACGTTACCAGAAAGATCTTTTATTTATATTCACTTGCTAATGGTGATATAGAGTGCCCTGAACTATTAGCAAGTCTGCCCTTTTATGTTGCTCCCGTAAATCTGAGACGGGCTGCGACATTCGCACTTCCAATCATTCAGTAAACAAGAACTTAATCACTCGTTGCTGCAGAAGCTGGAATAATGCTATTCGTTCGGAAAAGGATTTAATTTATATTAATAAAAAGTATATTAAAAGTGTATGTATTTCTTAGTCTGTGTGTTGCTATTTATATTATGAACTATTCCCGTTGACATTTTCCTTGCCTTGTATATATGTGTACTTTTATATTCTCTTGTAATTAACGGAATTTTATGGTCTAAGTGACTGTTATTGCTGTAAAGAATCAATAAATAAACAAAATAATAATAATAATAATAATAATAATAGCAATAACAAAATAAGGCAATTATGAGTAAGCGTGCGCTCAAATGCGGACGCTGTACTACGGTCACCTGCATACTCCCACCTCTTCCTATACTCACATGCTACGTTTACTCTTCCGATTAATTATATATCGATATATTTTTCTATTATATATGTTTCTCTGATTTACAGTTTTCGCATTTTTCATAATTGTTTTCCCTATTCCAAGCTTTGTTTACAATTAAACACAATATTTATATGTTTCTCATTTAACTTCTGGTCCTTTTCTCTTCTACCCCTCCCACCTTCGAACATTCATATCACACACACACACACACACACATACACACATTCAAGAAAATAGCCGTTGACGGTCACTTTGCTATCAAGTTCAGGTTAACACATTAAGTCAGGTACATAAATCCACCTATTATTACTAACAATTTGGGCACAATGAGTTCATATATAAACACATTTTATACAAATCAGAAAATTTTTTCAGGTATAAATTGTTCCTTTTTTTCATCAAAGTAAAAATGTGTGATAACTGTGAGTATAAACTATTTAAAGCTCTTTGTATGTCCGAAGCTGTTCGTATGTCTGAGGAATCCGAAGTAATCGCGTTTCTACAGAGACATGGATGCTTACTAAATGAAAAAACGTGTCCTTCTAGCCATCTATGTAAATATGTTCCCAGCCAACTTAGGTTAAGGTGCCGCAGAAACAATAAAAACAGGCAGTGAAGCTTAACGAGGAAACAGTTAAGATTCTGTTGCAGTAGAACAATACACATATATTTGCACTAGAAAAGAATAAGTAGGCAAGTGATGTAAAGGGATGATTAACAAGAGAAAAAGGGGTGGCCATGGAGGAAAACCAACGTCCGGTAACGCGAGAGAAGGCGCGAAATCCCCCAACGCGCTAGAAAATTAGCGGGAGAGAATTAAAGAGCTGAAAACAGGATGTCCGGCCGGACAACACGCGCGCGCGCTTAAATTATATTACTACAGACATACAAACCTGGCAGACGGATAAAATCATAGATGTTATGCAGCAAGGCGGACCAACTACATATTCAACAATTAACTTTTTAATTATTATAAAAGTATTTGCTGACCATTAATGAATTATGTTATGAATAAATTTGGTGAGTATCTGTCAAAAAAGAAACATTCAATTATGCCGTTTCGACAGAGTTTCCTGTCTTTATCAACGCAGCAGATGATTTAGCACAAGAACTAGTAACTTTTAGTTTTCTTTTTTTCATGTTCCTGCGATGTAAAAAATGTGTGTGTTTCAAAGTTCCACTCAAAATTCTTTCTCCACTTCTTCAAGACAATCTATATATTAAAGCCTTGATAAGCAGGAAACTCTGTCGAAACGTTGGCATAATTGAATGTTTCTTTCTTGATCGATCCTCCTCACCAAATTTCTTCATAACATTTTTAATTATTCTAAACAAAATTATTAATGGAAATATTAAATTATCTTAAGGAATAACACCTCTCCGGCGTGCTGCTGCAAAAAAAAAACAAAAAAAAACACACACAGCCTATAAAGCGGCAGCCTATAAAGACTTGCTAAGCGGCGAATTTGATTAGGGGAAGGGTATGATTTTTTATCGGTGGGTTGCCACCGCACATTTATCTGACCAAGGATAGCTTTTGTCGGTATGCTGGGTCAGCACTGTTTGCTTTTACGGAAATCGAAGCCTGAATTCTCGCATCTAAGGCGAGAGCGCTAGCTACTAGGCCAACGCTCCAGCAAGCTGCTACATTCAAGCTTTATTGAAATAACCATCAAGGAGATTAAACAATTGCAAATTTTCTTAATATTTCTAAATGTTGATTAAACTCATCAATTTTCAAACTTACTGGACATCTAAATGAAAGAATTGATCTTTAAATAACTCTATGGATTTTCCAAATTGTTCATTATATATAGGACATTATGGTGGGAGGGAAGTGACGTTGTTCACGGCCGATATTATTCTCATATGCCTCCTGGATATCCAACTAAACGAACAACATCAATCGCCAGCGCAGGCTATAATGGGGCGCGCGACATAAATGGTTGAATAGCCCGAAGTCATGGAGTAGAATATATATATAAGGTCATTGAATGATTGAATGACCTTTTATGCTGCTTACAGAATGAACATCAAGAAAGTAAATGGAGAAGTTAACTAACTAAAAATGTTCAGCTATTAGAGGAACAAAAAAGAGCAAATGTAATACGAATTGCTAGAACTTGAAAATGATGAGGTGGTAAGCACATATTTGGTTTTGGTAAACATATAAGCTAAATACATAGAATATTATAAATTAGATGAAAGATATATTTAGTTTATGTAGATAAAAGGGTGGAGTCTGGTGCAGCTGTTAGAAATATCTTTCTGTTTAATATAAAACCATGCAATAAAGTTGAGTGCTAGACCCCACTGGCACAGCATTGTGTGCTAAAGGTTTATGTAACCCCACTAGGTGAAATTGTGCCCTCTACAATAATATATATTTCCAGCGAGCAATAATTTCAAATTTAAATGAAGAAAAATTATTAAATTTTTGTTTCTTTATCATAAATTTATAAGCTTTTTTTCCAATCAAATCAACCATTCTTTCACCTAAATTAAACATTTTTTCAGGCAAATGAAAAAAAAAAATTAAAAATCTTTTCTGATATTCTGCAGTAAATTTGAATAGAAAATTGACAAATTCATTCAAAGCATAGAAACTCTTAATATAAGTAACGTAAATGATTAGTGAAGTTGAAATTAACACAAAAATTTGATGACATTGTATTCCAGAACGCGGGGCCTACATCAAAATCCCAATAAAATTTGAAATCTAAAGACAGATTGTCCAGAACATCCTTGAAATTTTTACTTTCTCCAACTGCTGATAGAGCAAGTATTGTAATCGTGCCAAATTTTCGATATCGAGTTTTCACCGAAATAGAGGTTTAAAGGTCCCCTGAGTCCAAAAAGTGGTTTTTAGAACTCTGTTTTGTTTTTAATTATTTTATTCTGTATGTACCGCAGTGTCACACATTACATACACTATTAAACTCACTTATAATACAATTACAATATGAAATTTATAATTTAAATTAAATAAAATCAAAGATGATAATAATCAACGATTACAATAATTTTTCTAAGTCAAGTCTGTTTATGAACTTAATAAAGATTTTACACAATTCACTATTAGTCATCAAATTGAGTTTATTCGGCGGCCAATGCAAACCTCTGGTAGTTATTTTCTGGATGAAAAAGGTACGCTCTCCTTCAAAAAGTTGGCATTCCAACAAGACGTGATCCCATGTTTGCCAAGTCACATTGTCACACTTACATGCTACATCAGGTAACATGTTAAATCTATACAGGTATGCCTTTATTCTTCCGTGACCTGATAGAATCTGAGTAAATTTGTAGTTAATGGTGAAGTTGGCTCTCCTCCTGTCGGTCACTCTGGGGAAGAATTCTTTGGTTGATGACCCGTTCTCACACAATGCCTCTATACTCTCTCTTCCCAAAATAAAGTCAACATATGTTTTTGGAGATGACGTGAAGGACAGTGGAATACTTAAATCTTCAGATGCTTCCTTTGCCAAACTGTCCGCTCGTTCATTACCAACCTCTCCTATATGTGCCTTAACCTTATTAAATACAACGTCATAATGAAGTCGCTCGAGACGAAAAACCGAATCACGAATTCTCTCTACAAGTGGCATGTGATTGGTACTACTTGCTAATTGAATAAAGAGAAAATTGGCTATCAGTTCTAACAATAATTGATCTTGTAAAATTATTACCTTCGTAATTTTTGTGGGTAAGATGAGATGTACTATTTCTAGTGTTGGTGTGAAATTGTAGGAACCATTTCAGAGCTTTAGCAATCGCCAGCAACTCGGCCTGATTATTCGAGCACTGCCTGGCCAGTCGTTACTTTTATGCTACCATTTCAACTCCTTTCCAGTAAACGACAAAAGCGGAACCTACTTTTCCATCTTTCTTGCAGCCATCCGTATAGATTGTCATTGCCTGCGTATTGCTATCATGGCAATCCTCGATTACTTGAATCTCAGGTACCAGCCCGGGGTGCATCCATAATAATGGTTTAATTGGGTTTTTGTATAGCTATATGATGTTGCTCCTGTTCACCGCCCTTCATTATAACATGATTTGTATACATTTCTTTAACCTTTATTTCAATAGGGATGGCATTAGCAATAATGCAAGTTGCTTCGTAGGAAATCGTACGAAATCCTTTAATCACTCTTAGCAAGACAGCCTCTGCACTCGTCGAAGTTATTAATATTGTATTTAACACTGAGCCCTTTATACCAAACTAATAATGGATATGTGAGCAAACGTATCAGTGCGCCATCATTCATAATTTGCAGTGCTCCGGAGCTAATCCCCCAGTAGACTTTCGCAGAACGTGACAATATGTTAATTAACTGTAGGCTTTTTTCAGAAATATATTGAATGTGATTGTTCCAGGACAGACGAGAATCAAATATAACAACGAGATATTTTAACTCGTCTACTAATTGAATGCATTTGTTGTTTAAAAGCAAAGTTAATTCTCTATCAGTAACTTTCCTTGAAATAACAAGCCCTTTAGATTTATCACTGTTGAAAAACACTTTAGTATTGCGGGACCATTGATCAACAATTCGCAAACAAGAATTACCCAAACATTCAACTTCTAAGATTGTTTGCCCTTTTACAGCACTCAGCAGATGTCCGCAAAAGCAACCACCAATGATTCCGAAGGATAACGGTCTTTCAGTAGGGAGTCATATTGATTAATCTAGAATCCAGGTCCACAACATGACCCTTGGAGGCAGCCCTGCGTTACTTTCCTGCTCATTTATACACTGGCCTCTCTTTTATTGAAATAATCAACTGTAAGTAAGTATAGATTCCGGGGACAATTAAATTTTTGCAATTGAACTAAAATTGCTGGCCACCAGGCAGCGTCGAAGGCACCCTTCACATCTATTGACATTAACAGCACCATTTCTTTATCATATAAGACTTTTTCTGCAAAATTTTTTACTTTGATTTACGCATCCAAAGTACTTTTTTGGGGAGTAAATCCATATTGAGTGCTGCTAAGTAAGTCATTTGTTCTTACATAGTGCAGAATCCTATTTATTAATAACTTTTCTAACACCTTTCCCCAAACTGACAACAAGCTAATTGGTCTGTATTTTTCAACCCCGGTGACATTTTCTTTACCTGGCTTAATAATAGAAATAATTATAGATCTTTTCCACAAATCCGGAAAATTACCACTCACCAAGCACTCTCACTCTGTGTGTGTGTGTGTGTGTGTGTGTGAAAACACAGCTCAGAAACGAAAAATCGCAGTAAGATCAATATTCATATTCCGTGTGGGTATCACCATAGGATCCGACAGCAACTTAACTTACCTGTCAAAATTCCTCAACCGGAGGAACCACATACTAAATAGATTTTTCAATTATTCGCGATTTTCTTGAAAACAGCTCTTTTCTAAACTTTTTACTTCTAAAACTTCTATAATTTTTTTTAAATATGGTATATTAACTATACATACAAAAAGCTACGTTTATTTGAAACATTTTGCTTGGAAAATTGATTTAACGACCTTTTGAGGGAGGGGTGAGGTCATGTTTTCCTCTAAAGACATATTTCAATTTATTATTTAATAGTATCGTCCAAATAATATTAAATAGAATTAAATATTTTGTCAATATTCCGAGTTTGAAAACATCGATTGACCGGAAGTGTGTTTCTAATGAAAAGTTCATTTAAAAAAGTTTTCAGGGTAGTGTAGAGTAGGTTTTCCTAAAAAATGTAATTTTATTGTTAGATTCTTTAATTCAAACATTTAGTAAAAATTATAATTTTGGAGGAAATTGTCACTTAAATCTTGTACACTACAACAGGAGAAACATGTGTTAGTATTTCATACCAGTTTTTTTTTAGGGGAGAACGTTTCAAATAAATGTGATATATGTTCCATATCAAGCCTGGAAACAAGCTTGCAAATTCGCCACACAAATACTGGGCTCAATGGTTTCCATACCAGCCGCAACAAACACCAACATCGTGTCGCCACCATCGAGCACTTCAACTATGCATTCACTCTATATTATCCCCTCTGCATTGTATTGGCCAATGAGTTTGTACCATTAGTAAAAGCAAGAGTTCTAATAGTCACACCGCTGTTCATGCCTCACGTCAGCCAACGGCTACATTTATCAGGCCAACAACTTTTCGCTCGTCACTTATCTCCAATTACATGTCTCTCCTCACTAAGTGAATTGTAAAATATAAATTTTTTCGTCATTTATCAACTTTTATCCTGCTATGCACACAATAAAACTGGCACCTCCAAAGAAAACTGACCCTGCAACTTTCGATGAAATTCCAAAAAGCTCAGAAACTTATACGATTTTCTTCACACTGGACTGAAGCAATACTAGGAATGTTTCTCATATTTAATGGTAAAACCATACATTAAACTGAATTAGAGGTGTTATAATGAGTATAGATTGCACTGTATAAAAACATGTGTTTAATATATTTTATAACATACACATAGGTTCAACAAAATATATGACATGGTGTCAGGTTGTTAGTCAGTTTACAACTTGAAAGTAATTAAATGCCGAAAACGTCAAAAAGTTAAGATTTTAATAGTAACAAGCAAATGAAGGAGAAAACAAATATTGCGAATATTACAATTAATCTGCAACCAAATATTTTGCCACTTGAAATTGATGGAGTCGTTAATGTAAGTAATAATTAGTCTACCTGGTTAAAACAAAATTATATTTAGTCGCTTCTGGCCTCTCTGAAGTACTGATCAAAGAAAAGTAGCTCTACTTCTATCATTAATTGGTCAACAGGCAATGACAGTATTTAATTCATTTAATAAAGATGCAGATAAAATTACTTTTGTTGAACTTATAGAATTATTTACTAATTTTACACATAAATAAGTGTAACTGTTGAAAGACATCGTTTTCTCACAAGACGTCAGGGGCCAGGTGAAAGTATTGAAGATTTTGTCACAGCTCTAAAAAATTTAAGTTTATCATGTGATTTAGAAGGCCTTAGGGAATAAAAGATGTATTAATTTCTGGACTTATAAATGTCATCATAACATTAAAGAAAGACTACTTCAAGAAGACAATCTTGATTTAGAGAAGGCAATAAATATATGTAGAACAATGGAACTTACACATCGTCAAGCACAGGCAATTGATGAACACAACAACATGACAAAAAATTTTAAAGTCAATAAAATCTCTAATAGCAGTGAAAATATTAAAAATCGCCATAGTGTTTGGCAGTCTCCAGTTCGTTCGCAAAGGCACAGTTCTAATTCACGAAGTCAGTCAGGTCAACCATCACTCTCAAGGTCAGGTGAATTGATTCCCAAACAACAAATCTGTTCAAGATGTGGACAAATACATCGTTCCAAATGTCCGGCTTTTAGTAAAGTATGCTCAAAGTGTCAGAAACGAAACCATTTTGCTAAAATGTGTAAGAGTCTTTCAGTTAAATCTATTGATTTTAGTGAACAAGTCAATATAAATTCTAATTGTACCAGTAGTAATTCCGAGAGCAGTGATAACTTTTTTGTTTGTAAATTAAATTCCAAAATTTCTCTACTTAAAAATGTCACATCAGATTGGACTACAAACATGATTATTTGTAACAAATTAATTTTATGCTATTTAGATACAGGCGCTCAAGTAAATTGCATGAGTACTTCTCAATTTAAGGACTTAAATTTTAAAAATAATATAAATAAAACCTGCAACATTAAAATAACATCTTTTTGCGGCACAGAAATTCCAGTCATTGGTACTGCAGTTCTTCCTTTTATCATAAATAACACTGTAAGTGATATTTTGTTTCATATTATTTGTTGCCTTGTCCAACAATTTTAGGCCTGAGAGTATGTGAAAAATTTGGGTTCATTAACAAAATTTTAGCTCTCAATTTAGACAGGAACAACAAACAGATATTAAGAGGTCAATATAATGCATTACTGAATAAATATCAGCATATCTTTGAGGGTTTAGGATGTCTAGCCACCACTTACAAGTTAACTTTAAAGCCTGATTATAAACCTATAATAGATCCTCCACGTAAACTACCTTTCAAACTGTATTCTAAAGTTAAACAGGAATTGGAAAAAATGGAAAGAGGTAACTTGGCCTACAGAATGGATAAATTCAATGGTTGTGGTAGAAAAAAAAATCGGGCAATCTACGTATTTGTATTGATCCCCGAAATTTAAACAATGCTTTACAAAGATCACTTATCAGCTACCAACGCTTGAGACTATAAGAGCACAATTGAATGGTGCTGCTATATTTTCTGCATTAGACGCTAGCTCAGGGTTCTGGATCATACCTATCCAGGAAGATAGCACTGATTTATTAACGTTTAACATCCCTTTTGGCAGATATAAATTCCTAATATTACAATTTGGCATAAGCGTGGCACCTGAAATTTTTCATAGACTAATGACCGAATCGTTTCGAGACTTACCTGGTGTATGTATTTATTTAGACGATAAACTTATTTATGGCAAAGCCAAAGCGGAACATGATCAAAAAATAGGATCAGTTTTTATAAGAGCTAGTGAAAAAAATATAAAATTAAATCGATCAAAATGTCAATTTGGTCTTACTCAAATAAAATATATAGGGCATATTTTTTCAAAAGAAGGAATGTTTCCGGATGCTTCCAAAATAAGAGCAATCAATGAAATGCCTACTCCTAAAGACATCAAAGCTTTATAGAGATTTCTAGGTATGGTAAGTTATCTTGCAAGTTTTTATACCTAATTTGGCAAACCAAACTGTACAATTACGAGAATTAGTTTAAAAAGATAAATTCTGGAAATGGGAAGAAGAGCATCAAAAAGAATTAATTTAAAAGTTTTAGTTACACAAGCACCATGCTCTCGCACTTTGATAATAATAAACCTATTGCCATGACAGTCGATGCTTCAAACTTTGCAGTTGGTGCAGCACTTCTTCAAGAAGGCAAGCCTATAGCCTATGCATCCAAGACTCTAACTTCATGTCAACAGTACTATGCGCAAATAGGAAAAGAATTATATGTCCGATGTACCAGATTCAGACAGTATATTTATGGTCAGTCAATAACAGTTGAAACCGATCATTCTCCTCTTATCAATAAGTAAAGTCTTTAAGTTCAGTTCCAGCTCGTTTGCAGCGCATGCTATTGCAACTACAGCCTTACGATTTAAAAATATTTTTGTTCCAGGTAAATTTATGAAAGTTGCAGATACTTTGTCTAGAGCAGCACTTCCTGAAAGAGACTCTCTGTTAGATGAAGAAATAACAGTCCATGTTAACTTAATTATTAATTCTCTAGCAATTTCGCCTTCCAAATTAGCAGAAATTAAAGAAGTTACTTCAACTGACGAAGCATTGACTCTATTAAAGCAATACTGTGTTGATGGATGGCCAAAGAATAAATCATCAGTTCCTGATAAAGTCAAGCATTATTGGAGTTTTCGTGATTAAGTAAACGTCACAGATGATATTATCTTTAGAAATAACAGTGTGATCATACCAGTCAAATTAATAAATAAAATATTATCTCTAATTCATACAGGTCACCTAGGCATCGAACGGACCAAGAATTTGGTTCGAGGAGTTTTATACTGGCCATGAACATGCATATTAAGCACTGGATAGAAAACTGCTCTATTTGTTTGCAGTGCCGCCCTAATAATACAAAAGACCACTTTTGACTCAGGAGTTACCTACTCGCCCGTGGGAAAAAGTTGCAGCAGATATTTTTACTTTTAATTCGAAGCATTATTTAGTTTTGATTGGTTACTATTCTAAATACATAGCATTTTGTACACTTTCTCCCACAAATGCTAGAAGTATCATTTCACATTTTAAATCAATATTCAGTCGTCATAGCATACCTTCTAAACTAATTACGGATGGTGGACCCCCATTTTTTTCAGAGGAATTCAAATATTTTACGAAAGAATCGGAAATTGAACATATAATGAGTAGTCCATATTATTCGAAATCAAATGGAATGGCAGAAAGAGCTGTGAAAATAATGAAGAACCTTCTTCAGAAATGCCAAAATTCAAATAGCGATCTACATCTCGGTTTACTGCATTTGGGGAATATTCCTAAAGATGGAACAGCCTCTCCTGCACAATTATTAATGTCCAGAAGACTTAGATGCACGCTACCAATCCATAAGACATTATTACAACCGAAAATAGAAAGTTTTAAGCGTCACACAGAGTCTTTAGCAGAAGCTCAGCAAAATATGAAACATAATGAGAAGCAAAAGTTTAAGTGTTTTGACCAGAGATGAAGAAGTTTATTTCAAGCTGAACCCAAAAGGTCACTGGATTAATGGGAAAATAATTGGAACAAAGGGTCCTAGGTCGTATTTAATAGAACATCAAGGCAAGGTATATGTTAGAAATCGTTTCCATATTCTAGCTAAACCAAAATCGATTATAAAAAAAAAATTAAAATAAAACAGTCCGAAATGAGAAGTCCTTTTGCAAGTCTCATACTCTCATATTTAATGACTTGCTTAGTTTTGTTGCTTTGAGTTGTAAAACCTTAATTGAAAAAAAAAAGGCGTGTTATAATGAGTATAGATTGCACTGTATAAAAACATGTGTTTAATATATTTTATAATACAATATGTATAATATTATTTATATATTATTTATAATACAATGTGTATAATATTATTAAATATAATTTATAATACATATGTTAATGTCAATTATGATTAGTTCTGTGTTAGCAATTGTATTCTTTTAAATGAATAAAGTCTTATAGTAAATAATGTCCAATATATAACTTAGTGTTCAACAAAATATATAACAAGAGGAAGGCACAACATTGTCACAACCAAAACTTTAAAAATCTATTTTCCTGAAAAAATGTTTCAAAGTAACAACCGGCAGTTTGTTGGGCAGATGGTGTAAATTGCATGTGTAGATGGCAGTTTGTTGGGCAGATGGTGTAAATTGCATGTGTAGATGGCAGTTTGTTGGGCAGATGGTGTAAATTGCATGTGTAGATGGCAGTTTGTTGGGCAGATGGTGTACGAATTTTAGAGAAATATCGTTGGAGCCAAAAGTTGAGAAATCTATTTCTAAACATAACAAGTAAAAATAAAAAATATGTTGTGCGATGTTTGTAGAGGGAATGAGTATTCATTTCAAATACCATATCCAAACGTAATATGAGATTCGTTAGGCTCTATTAATGACCATACACCCACGATAAAGTGTACAATGTGTAATTCTTAGTGACTGTATGTGATGGTGAGCTGGAGTTTGCTTGTGGACTCGCTAAACCGAAGCAGTTGCACACTTAACGATTTCTGCAAGTCCTTGGCGTATTGTAAATATGTTCCAAGTGTTTTTCGTATTGTTGGTCTGGGTTACCCGTCGGGACGCTAAGATCTCTGAAGAACTGACAGATACACTTCCCTCTACGAAACATGCTCAGTATTAGAGCACACGTATATGTGAAACATAGGAGTACAACTTTTGTATATCCAAAATAAATCCTGTATAACTTTTTCAAATAACCAGCATGATTGTGCCTCGGTTTGTTCGAAACAATTGGCTACATAAAAAGCTAAAATTACCAAAAATACAGGATTTTATAAAGACAAAATTTTAAAATTTCAAGAAAACATATTTTAATTATATTATTTATACATATGATTTTCTTTTTGAATCAATAAGATTTCAGAATATACAATCACAAAGGGCTCATGTAGTTAGATTTAATAATATTTGTATTGTTATACGTATTATTTTACAAATTCCTTTTATTGCAGTTATACTGTTGGGTTGGTAATAAAGATTATTTACAAAATGTTTACACAATTTTTGCTAACAATCTAGTTTCTGTTATTTCCTATCTCATACAATATAACTTTAACTTCATACATCTTTTATAAAGAAACTTCAAAAATATAAATAAAGATACCAGTATGATACTAAGCCCAGCTAAAGGTAGTCACTGACGAAGAGATCAAAGGACACGTACGAAATCAGACTTTATAAAGATGAACGGCCCAAATATCCACAGAAAATAATTTATTAAAGAGTGTTTATATCGGCTTTTTACGTACGAGTATTTCTCTAAAACTAAAATTAACAGGTTTCTTGTTTTAAACATGGCATGCTAACTAAACATACTTAAATAAACAGCATTTATTTCCCTTATTTAAAACTTTTTTCAGGTAAATTATTTTCAGGGTAGTTCTTAAGAAGCTGCCTCTTAAACTAATGATGCCTATGAACTTATAATTTTTTAAAATACACAGAGTTTGAAGAATATTTGTTACCTGTGTGTATCACACCAGACTTTTTATTTTCTCTTACTCCTAGTTTTGCGACGTGTCAAATTTTCAAAACTGAGTGTTTACCACAAATACGTGTAATGAGGATCTCTGTGTACGAAAAAAATATTATTAGCGAAAGGTCTGTATATGTACGAACAAAATATCTGCAAAAGAAATCGCATGAAAACTGGAATTTGATATTCCTTGTAGATACCACTATCACTTTTGATCCAAACTTTCGATTAAAATACGACGAACTGAAACGCGACTTTATGTAAACGGTTCCACAATTTTCTTCATCTTTAATCTTCTTATACTAACTACACAAAATGACGTCACGTTTAAGTGAAAAGTGTTTCCAGGAAAACTGATTTTTGGAAGTTAGTGGAGAAAATGAAAAGCAAAGCTTTCATCTTAAGTGCTACTTTATGGAATCTCTGATAGATTAAAGGCATTGCTACAGTTTTAAGTTGGAAGAAAACCGATTAAACGGAAGTAAGATTTAAAAAGGTTTTCGAATTTTTAGTAACTATCTCGAAAACCACGCCGATGTCCTTAAAACTTGGTAACTTGCTAACTGCAAAGACATAAACGTATCACTTTTATTGAAACATTTTTTCTTGTCTTTTGAGTCGTGTTTGGGGATCCCAAGTAAGGTTTCTGTCGATGTATATCCCAAGGTAGCGGACGACATCAGAGACTGGTTGAAGTAGAGAGGGGGAGAAGTAATTCTTCGTAGGGAAAAGATATGTCGATTTTTGCTTTCATTCAATTTATTTTCCATTTTTTTAACCATCTCTCCAAAATAGTAAGATGATTCTGAATATTTCCATGGGATATCACTGGGTCGGGGCCTGAGGAGAGTATAGCCGTATCGTCTGCAAAGGTGGAAGGTTTTAGAGTTTGTTGGGATATCTGCCTTGTGAACTGTATAAAGGATAGGGCCCAAGATGCTCCTTTGCGGGACACCTGCTTGGGCGCATTGGTAAGGAGAAAGAGAGGATCCGACCATTACTTGGAAGTAACGATCAGAGAGGTATGACTTAAGGATAAGGTAATATATAGAAAGAAGGACGTTCTTAAGGTTCAAGAGCAGCCTGAAGTGCCAAAAACTCGATCGAAGGCTTCCTTCACATCGAGCAGCATTCTCTCCGCTCAATAGAGGAAGCGATGGTGTTCCACAACGCGATGGCATTGCTGGATCGATGAATGCTTCTTTGGCTTCTTAAAACCAAATTGATGTTCAAGGATGAAGATAGCGCCTCATAGGTGAGGCAGAATCAGTTTTAGTAAGGGCCTTTCAAGTATTTGTCCAGTGATTGGTAATAGGGCGATAGGATGTAGGAAAATGATGCGGTTTGTTTGGTTTAGGATCATTCGAATAATGAAGAATTTCCATTGAATAGGGGTTAGGAATACTACAGCCTTCCTTGGAAGGGAGCGTAGGAAATTGGAAGTAATTAGGTCAAAACCAGGAGCTTTTCGTTTGGGAAGGTTTTTAATATGTACAAACATCCGACGGCGTAAATGTTTTAGGAGGGAGAGAGAAAGGAAGTGGTTCATTAACTTCTTGCTCTATGGTAAAACATTATTTAAACATAGAATTTCTTTTTGCACAGCTCTGACTCTAATGGTTTAAATATAGAAGGTTGGGGTTACACCCTGATAGACTTCAAAGTGACTGAGAGTGACTACATTGTCGTCCAGAAGACAGCGGCAATTTAACGCCACAATTTCCTCAGAACTCAAAAAACTTATTCTGTAAAGCTGAGCTTCAGTTCGGTTAGTTTTCAATAATAACCGATTTTCCAAAATTGTAATTCTACCAATATTTCTAATACCTAAGTATTAATATTATATATACAGTACCATATATTGCATAGAGCCATGGTTAGCTCTAATGTTACCCCAGAACTCCCCAAAAAATCAATTTTCCGTGAAAAAGCTGCAATAAAAGTAACAGGGATTTGTGTACGAAGACAGTGTACGGAGTTTCAAGAAAATAGTTGATCCATTTTTGAGAAAATCGCGAAACACTGAAAAAATCTTTCAGAAAAGTCGTACTTTAGGTTGATGAATACTGTCCAAAATCTTCGTGGCGGATGTGGTACTATCAAAACTGAACACCTGTTCTCTCACTCTCTCTCTCTCTCTCTCACACACACACACACACCATTTCCTAAAAATATGTTTCTCGCACACTACGAGTAAGAGTGTGATGCACACAGATGACAAATATCTTCAAACTCGATACATTATAAAGACGTGGAAGTTCAAAAGCAACATTAGTTTAAGAGGCAGCTTCTTAAGAACTTCTCTCAAAATAACTTACCCTGAAAAAGTTTTAAATAAGGGAAAGAAAGCGTCACTGTATGTTTAGTTAGCATACCCAAATTAAAGAAACCTGTTAACTTAGTTTTAGAGAAAATCGTAAAAAACTGAAATATACTTAGTAAAGTTGCACTTGAATCAGCCGATTTTTATCTATCTCAGAAATTGCACAAAACACTTAACTTACGTTAATGATAAAGATGGCAGAAGCGTAGAAATATATTAAAATTTAAATTTACAGAAATGTCTAATATCCTAGAACCCTCTTAAAATGAATATTTCAAAAAAAAAAAAAAAATGACCACTGAAACATAGTTTCAAGATAATTTTTGGGGCTGTTTATGAGGAGAACCTTTCGAAAAGAAAACCTTATTAAACCTAAAGCAGCTAAATGAAACATCAAGTTTCAACTTTCTGCGATTTTTTATTTTTTTATGTTTGCTGCTTCGCCAATAATAAGAGAAAATAAAATGTAATAAAAAAAATTTATTGTTGTTGATATTAAAATATTATTAAGAATGTTTAAGGAAAATCAACAAAAAAAACTTTGTCAGAATGCGTTCTGATAATCTACAGCCATTTTGCATTATGTTGGGAAATTATATGTATTAAAATGAATTATGAACAATTAAAGAACCAGATCTGAAAGAATATACACATAGTAGTGGCAATGAAATCTAATCTGGTCCTCATGTCCCAGTCTTGAGTACCAGTTGCAATACCACTTGTACTAGAGGATCTTAGGTTGTTCAAGGATCTCACCCCAGTCATTTTGACCAAATTATCATTACGACAAAACGCATTACTCACAAACTCCAAATACTCGGCTTTTAAAAACCTGTACAAACTAATAAAAAAGTAAAGCAAAGTCATAATTCAAGAAAAACTTTTTCGATTAAATAAATGTTTCCGAATTGGCATTTCTTGTACATCTAGGAAATTAAGTTTTAACTAAAACAAAAACAAAAATTTCATAAGAAAGAAGACAAATTAAAATTTCCCTGAAATGAAGTTATAATAAAAAAATCTGGAGTGAAGACTCACACAACTTTCTTTAATGCAGTAAGTTTAGAAAGTTGTAACTGACAAATTTTATAGTTAGTATACCAAATTTAATGAAATTCGTCGGTGTTTTTATGGAGCAAATCATAAAAACTGAAAAACTATTCAGTAAAAACGCACTTCCAGTTTACTAATTTTCTTGAAACTCCGAGTTTTGGCCAGGATATTATTTTCTAATTTGTCTAGATGGTAGAATTGTATAATCAACTAACAGCACTTTAGAGGAAACATAACCCCCTCCACAAAAAGTGACCTTAAATTAATTTTCTCGAAGAAATATTTCAAATAAAAGTTGTAGCTCTTTGTATGTATAGTTGATTTACCAAGTTTAAAAAAAATCGTTGGAGCCGTTTTCGAGAAAATCAAAAAAAATTAAAAAAACATTCAGTAAAGTGGCACTTCCAGCTGAACGATTTTTTACATAAAGCTTATTTTCAAGTCTTTAGGTGCCACTTTAACGAAGTATTAAGTTTGAACATTCTGTGATTTTTTTTCTTTTTTCTCTCTCTCTCTCTCTCACACACACACAGACCAATTGCTAAAAACCACTTTTTAGGACTTAGAGGGCCTCAAAACGGATATTTCCTATGAAAACTCTATATCGAAAATTTGACACGATTGCAATACTTCCTCTTATATGAGTAAGAGAAAGGAAAAATAACAAGCGGTAAAATTAATTAAACAGTTTCATAAAAAATTATACAATAAATTTCAACAAGAGCACGACAACTACCCATGAAATAAGCTGCTGTCCCTACGACAATAAATGGAAGATACCCAACTTCAGCCTGGGTGCATATTTGCAGAGATGCATCAGCTGCAAATGCATCTAAGAATGGAGAGGCGGGGTTAATTGCGAGCACTTCGAATTGTTTTAGGCAATGGAAGACTGTCTTAGCAAATTCGACGGGGAATAGGTGCCATAAGTTTGGTACTGGTAATTGATTCAAAAGCTGCCCGCAAAGCAATATTAAAGCCACAAAAAGTTTAAGAGCAACATTAGAGCTTGCCGATTGAAACTGATGAGCCCCGTTAAAAGAAGTGGCCGTTCAAATAGATTCCGGCGCATTGTAGCATTCAAGACAATGAATGCATGCAATGAATACCGCAATCACAACTTCACTTCCCTATACCGTTTTGTTCTGCCACAAAATCTTAATAGTGAATGCGCTGAAAAGAAGAAATTGAAACAAACAAGTAGCGACTCGAACTTGCCCAAAGTAGTCAGTAGGAGATGCTTGGTTGGATGGAGATGCCTGGTTTGGGAAAGGACATGACCAACATGCAATCAACAGCACCGAATATGTGGTGGAATCCCCCCTGTGTCAAATAGGAAAGGAAATGCCGGAGATCATACTTTTAACAAGTCGGGCCTCGAGAGACAAGTTTATTTAGGATGCTAAATTCCGAAGGCAAAAAATGTTAGATTGCACGACAACTTGCGAGAAATGCCTTTCAAGGCGTAGGAAAAACTAAAGGAATCAGAAATAATAAACCAATACTTCTAATAGTTTGAGAGTCCATAAACAAGCAAATCAATTACTATTTATCTGACTAGATCCGGTGAAAAAAAAAGTATAAGAAAAAAGAGTGGGTAAATTGAATTTGCTCTGTGCAAGTCTATGTTTCACACTTCTGACAAACGCATCCTGAAGATGGGCAAATCCGCGAAACCGGTGGATGACCACAAAATGAAGCAGGCTATCAAAGGAAATGTCTCTGATGCTGATATAAGAAAACAATATATATCTGGTATAAAGTACTCACATGATTAATACTCTAGGCATATTAATTGCTGTTAATGCAATAATGCATAAAATGAGACATTTTGTTTAAACTTCAAATTTTACTCATTCGTCCTAGATAAATATAAAGGACAAGTAAGTACCTTACCCAGGCACAGAGTAGAATAAATTAAAGTGTCCAGAAAAGGTTTTACATTCAACAAAACCAATGAACATTTGAAATTAAGTGCCATAAATTCCGTACATCACATAGTAAACAATTTTTTCGGAAGAATGCTACAAATAGAAATGATACGTTTATATCAGTGTAGTTAGCATTCCAAGTTTAAAGAAAGTCAACGAAATTCCAAAAATACTCAAAACCTTTAGTGCAAAATCACACTTCCGGTTAACTTATTTTCTTCATATTTATACTTAATATTTTACTGAAGATGTACTTCAGAGAAAAGCTTAACGTAACAGTTTCCCCAGAAACACCGATAAATAAATTTTCTCATGAAAATATTTTAAATAAAAGTGACAAACATTTACGTGAATAAGAAGTTGACGAAGTTTACAGAAAATCGTGAGAGTCATCGTAAAATACTATTTACTAAAATCGCTTTTCCGAAAGATGGATTTTGAGCGGAACTTGCATTGCAAGCTAACCAATTTTTCGTTTTTGTGATATTTTGTTTTCTCTCACATCCTCACGCTCACACACACCATTCGCTAAAATATTTTTTGCCCTCTAGGGGGACTTCAAATTATTTCGTGTGAAAATTATAAATTACATGATATTATTTTCAGTATTTGACTCAAATTGAGTTGAATTTCGAATGCAATCGCAGTACTTTCCTCTTCTTACAACTCATGAGTAATATATTCTTTTCTCATTATAATGTATTTAAAATTGGAAGGCTGCCGCACTGAACAGAGAGGACTGGCGGAAGCGAATCGAGGAGCCAAGGCTCAGTAATGGGCTGTAGAGCCGTGATCATCATCATCAATGTATTTGTCTCTTTATGTACTGCCAATAATACCATCAGAAATTCCTGTATTCACAATTATTGAAACTTAAAACAAATTTCGTTATGATCAGTTTTACTAAACGTAATAACGCTTCTTTGCAGCTATAACATGAAGCTAAATTGCAGATTAATGATGACGGAGGACAGCGATGAATCCAGTAATAATAAGCTACTCGGGAGCTAGGATGGGATCAAATCTAACAAAGAGGATTAAATCACTACCACGCAGTAATACCACTTATATTATATATCATATAAAATTAAGATGGACTAAAAGTTTCCTTATCTTTCTACCTGCCGCAGTTTGCCATTAATTCTTATTTAATTATATACATATGTGTGTGTGTGTGTGTGTGTATGTGTGCGCAATTATAATTACTAAATATTACACCAATAAATTAGTGGAAGGTACTTTTCGTCTGTACACTCATATTTTGTTTCAAAGCCACAAACAGGCAAAATCGTCGGGAGCTCAAGATATTCGATTTAGAAACTACTATTCTATCCTTCATAGTTTCTGTCAACATCCATCAACCACAAGTATAAATTTACTTCCCAATGTTTTCAAGAAACTGTATTTATTTTTTGAAAACAGATACAACGATTTTCTACAAAGCCGGCCACTTTTATTTGAAAAAATTTTAGGAAAATAGCTTTTAGCAAATAGCTCTAACATGTGTGATTCTACAACTTATATACATAGTTCTTCCACTAATATAAATTGGAAACGTTGTTAGAATTCCAAATTTGAATATCGGCTAACCGAAAGTGCAACTTTAAGGGGTAGGTTTTTGAGTTTCTTGGAATTTTCTTGAAAATATCAGTAACATATGGAATGCTAAATGCAGAGATATAAAACTATCACTTTCAATAGATACGTTTGAAAAGAAAATTTATTTTAGATAGTTTAACGAACTTTATCGATAAAATTTCAGCGCGCTCTACTGGATTAAAATGAAAACACTTTTCTACCTGCCTCAGTTGGTAGACCTGTACTTGTTCTCCCACCACTTCTACATTTATATTAGGACTAATGAGCAAAATTTAAAAATTTGAAACATTTGTCATTTTACATAACGTGTAAGAGAAAGTCGTGTGCATGTTTCATAAGAAATTTGTTTCTCAAGAAAGTGACGAAGAGAATAGGAAGCTAATTTAATACAAAACTAATTTTTTTTTTTTTTTTTAATGTAAACAAAAAACAGAAATATTTCATAATATTCCAACTAGGGAACTAAATTTTTTAATATAAACACTATCATACATGACTAGCAATGGTATACCCTCTCTAGAGGTAGTTAGCCACTTCTTAGGGATTAAAGCCCACCATAACAACAAGAACTACACTTACACGCCCAACCAAATAAATTTCTCACCAGGTTTCCAGAAGTAATTGATTTTGAGTTTTAATTTGGTTTAGCATACCATAGAGGCAACATACATGCACGCACCTTTACACATATTCAGACAACAAAGTAATAAGGAGTACCAAAAAAATGACCGTTTTTGTAACTAAAGAACTTCCATGGACTTTAAAACCATACATATATACGTCTGATGTTTACAAACGCTATATTAACCTTTAGACTTTGTAGAGTGTTGCTATACATCTTATGTCCCCTTCAATTGTGAGATCAATTTCGAGTTTTTTAGAAAATCCTGGCTATGACACGATAAATTAGAAAAAACAGTGTAGACCTGCTGAAACTATGCGTGCTCTATTTAAAATCGAAAATGTCCTTAATCAGCGTTCTGCCTGGCGTTTTAAAAATTTAATAGTGGTGATAAGACCTTAGAAATAATGGCAGGTTCGGACAGCCATTATATGACTTTCATGAGGCTTTATGGGAAGATGCCAAGTCAAATCCAACCACAAGTAATTGTGCACATGCTACAGAACGGGCAGTGTATAAGTATAAAGTCGCCGTTAGCCGACAATTCCGTAGTATGTGAAAGGTAAAAATGAGACGTAGCAAGGTGCCACATGAAGGATGTATATTTGTTCGTAAAATGGTGATAGTAAAGAATAACTTACGCTTCTTTTTCAAGTCACATTGATAGGAGGACTTTAGACTTCCAAAGCAACAGGCATTTTTTACTTTTGTGGCTCCTTTGACGGTATAAAATAATGGCCTTTTTCAATGGAAAAGTAAATGTTTAGTACCTTTCATGAATTACTCCCAGGTATCATCATTGTCCCTCTTACAAAACTGTCCCCCAGAAAGCACAATAACTATCTAGTTTGCATTGTAGCATTCCCTTTATATATCTATCAGTGCTTAAGTCTCAGTAGTTTAATCTACTTGTTCAACTTCTCAGATTTAATAAACAGGGAATGTATTAAATAAGGACCATCTATGCAAGTCGGGTGAATCACAACCTACGTAGCTTGACTTGTCAAGGATAAACTACAAACATATTGCGTTATTTCTTGGAGATTGGCCAGATCTGAATAAAATACATTAAAATGCATGCCAAAGTCTCAGCAATATTTAGTTTCATTTGGCAGGAAGGGGTACCTGGGGCTGAGACTTTCAATCAAAACTTGTGTTATACTTTTTCTCACATAGTTCTATCGAAGGTCTCTCGTCTCCTCTTCCTTCAGACATTCCCACTCAATTTCCTCAGGATCCTTGGTCTGCATATTATTCATATATGGCGACTATATCTTTCATCCAGATCCACCCTATTACATATCCAAGGTATTCTGAAGATGCTTATTTTTTTAAACATGCCTGAATCAAGCCAGTTTTTTTCTTTCTATTTATTGAAAAATATTCTTCTGGGCGTCCATTCTCTGTGTACTCTCACATATGTTTCTGTCTCGATATTGTGGCTACCCTTCGACATATATTCATTTCCGCGGCAGAAATGCTGGCACTAATCTTTACCTGTTTCAAATCGTATAGCTGGTATTTATGATTTTTTTCCCCTAGTTTGGATATTATTGCTCCATGCACTAATTCTGCACAGACAGCTTTCCTAGCAATAAAGTTTCTTGATTAGTAATCTTCCACAAATAAGAGCACAAATTAAAAGATTGTCTTCTCTGCTTCTTCTTCTTTTTCTTTCTTCCAGTCCTACTTCTTTCTTCACAGTGATACTCATTTTATTAAACTCTGTGAAGCTTTTAATCCTTTTTTATTCACTTTCTTGCGAAGAATTAAGCGTATTCGAGGTTCTGAGCAGTAAGTACTTGATTAACTCGGAATAAAGATAGTACCAGCATATCTCATCAGAAATGGAATTAGTCAGCCACATTTTTGTCTCTCGTAATCAAATTTCGATATAAATTTAGAGGAAGATTTCCATCTTCGCTATAAAAATATGTTTTTTAAGTATCTAATGGATTCTGCTACATTTTATAACATATGCTAAATATAAATTTAATAGATAATTAAATTATTATGAATCGATCAAAATATCGATTAATGTGACTTCTTGGTAGCTACTGGATGGAAAAAGTCATTTTTGTTTTTAATTTAAGGCGCGTCAACATCTATGGTCATTGGCGCCCGGAGCCTTCTCAGTGCACTGCCGGCCTCCGGATTGTCTTCTTTCATACAGACTACACTGCCCATCACGTAACAGCTGTAGAAACTCCTAGGAAGAGAAAATTTAAGAGCAGCACGGATGGATTCAAACCCACGGTCTCCGCGTTGCTAGTCCAGCTATGAGCTAATCCCTTCCCTTCTCGTTAAAATAGTCTTTGAGTTATATATTCTAAATGAGCATTATTACAAAAAGTGATGAGAATATTTTTTATTTATTTTTCGACCATACTTTAGTAGTAATTCTGCGTATGTTGATTTTTTTGGGATGTTGGTCATTGAAACACTATTTTAGTTTTTGCAGACGTCTCGATTATATACTAAGAAACTTCTTCTGTGATTAATCAGTTTGTGTTATGATATATAGTACTATCTAATGAAACTCTGCAAAAAATTGAAATAGTGTTTCATTGACTAATATCCCTCTCAACCCATCACACCCATTCAACAGTATGTTGAAAAATTTAACATACGTGATTGGAATATTTTACAAGTATGGCACAGAAAGTTTTACCACTTATACAGTATACGGATTCTGTATCAAATATTTTTTGATAATTACAGTCTATTTTAGTATTCTTTTTTTTTCGTTATGTACCTATAACTTGCAAAGTTACAAAAATTGCAGAGGTGTAGCCAAAAGGGTTTCTTCCATAATTATCCTTCAAAACAAAATAACAAATCAACCAAACGCGTTACCGACCGCTAATTAACAAATATATAATCATATCCAACTGGAAATTAAGTTGTCCAAGACTCAAGGTATAAATATAAATAACAAGGGAATGCATTTAGCAAGCAGAAAACTTTATGATCGTTGAAAGAAAAACAAATTGTATTAAATCGTCCACTGAATAAAAAATTGAAAATCTGTGAGAAAATTCAAAAAGGTACCTAAAACTTTATTTAATAAACCCTCTTACCAGATAAAATCTGTATAAATGAATAAATAAATAAAGCAGCTTTCCAATCGTTTGATATTTTTAAAAGTTTACACAAGTATAGATGTAGGCCTAATAATCCATTTATAAAAACGGGAAGTAAAAGTAAGTATTACGATTCTGTCAAATTTGCAAAATTAATTTTTCAAGGGAAGGGTCATGTTTTGAGATCTCCTGGGTACCAAAATAATATTTTCAGCGAATCAGTTCTGTGTGTATGTGGAACAAAATATTGCAAAGCCGAGATAACCTATCACAAGCTTTTGTCGATGATTTGGTTATACCCGCTAAGTCGGAGACCTTCAGTTTAATATTAGAATCGGTCAACTGGAAGTGAGACACTAATTTTTTCAATTTCACCGAAAACGGTTCAAATGATTTTCTTTAAATTTGGCGAACTAAACACCCACATAAAAGCCTGTCACATAAATTTGTACAGGAAAATTGATTTTATAGAGCGTTGTAGAGGATGTGCAACATGATGCTTCCTCTTTATGTACTTAACCACTTCAGTACCATGTACATTTCTGCCAGCTACAAATTAAAGAACATTAAAAGTATTGTTAGAAATCTAGGTTTGATGGAAATCGACTAACCAAAAGTACAACTTTACAGGGGGAAGTTTTGGAGTTTTTTGGTACTTTGGATGGTGTCCTTCTTCAATTTGGAATGGTAACTGCCAATAAATTAAACTACCAGTTTTATTTGAAACATTTCTAATTTTGAATTGAATTGATTTTAGGAGGATTCGGGGGAATCTGTGGTATCAGATTCAAGTGTTGTTGCTTGGCTTAATGTAATTTTGTGCCCTCAGTTAAAACGTTTTACCTTTCTATTCTATGATTTACACTATGTTTATTGTAAACGACGAACATAGAAATAAATTCCATTTAGGAGAATATTTATCAATTTTAATTATAACAAACAACTCTCTCTATTCCTTTATATGGGGCTCAAATCCCTTGTACAAACAAATAAATAAAATAATTATAATAAACTGCCGTAAGAAAAAATAGTGAATATGTCACATAATACATTTTTTTCCAAGTAAATGACAGGAAATTCAAAATGATTAGATTAAAATATTACGAATGGTAGATTCATTTTGGTTTAGACAATAAAAAATTGAAATTAGAATATTTAAACATAAAAACTGCTGCTTTAACACAGTAGTTTTCCGAACTGACTCTCGCTATTATTTCTTCGTGCCGTCCCTCCAGAAATCCATTAAGTTCATGTAGTAGCACTAAGAAAAACTGGCTAAGTTATAACATAGGTCTCCAATAACTGTATCCTGAGACAACTTCAGATCAATAGCATCTTGATTGAAGTGGAGTCGCTCTAAAAACGGATTCTATATTAACCATAACAGGAAGAAAATCATCGAGGATAACAGGAATCATCTTCCAAAAAGGTCATGGATTCAGTAATTGCTTGATATTTCGCGAATTAAAAATTTCGTTGTCCTCTAACTGTGTGTGTGACATAAATATATCTAAATGCATTAATCGTGCAATCAGTCCGTTATTCCGTTATTCAGTAAAATTCCAAACTTTATATAGGAACTACTTAAATCAATTTAGAAATTTGAGGGGATGGAGCGAACCTGAGCAGTGAGCCTATCACAACAAGCTTTTATAGTTGATTTGGTTACACTCGCAAACAAAGACAGAGACCTTCAGTTTAATATTCAAATGTTAAAAGGAGAACTACTGAGAATCGGCATGAGTATTAAAAAGGCATGAGAGTAGGGAAGAAGCCTAGAAGGGTGGTTAATGAAAACAATAAGCGATATAATGAAAGAATAGAGCAAGTAGATCGTTAAATAAGAAAACGGTTACATTGAATCGGAGATAACCAAAAGAATAGGAGCTGCAGCAGGAGAGAACGGCAGGTTTTTAAAAGCAGAAGGGAGAGGCTTCGTGAATAGGCGAGAAATGGGAAGGAAACGAAAATAAGGGTGTACATGGCGATTTTTCTCCCAATATAACATACTCTTCGCAATCATGGACTTTCATTAAAAAAAAAGGCGTCAGAAATGAGATTCTTCGGGAAAATTGAAGACAAAAAAAAAACGGAGTCTGTAACGTAACCATCAATTCGAACCTCTTAGGGGCAGTCATCCGGCAGAATAGGCTACGTTGAAGTCTAAACGAATTGGCATTAGATGTATAAAATCATAGTATTGCGCAAGGGAATCATAGTAGAGCAGCATAGGATAAAATGGGAGCACGCGGTGAGGGACGCCTTCCAGAAACGATGTCTTGATCGGAGCATGAGAAGCGAATTGGCCCTAGACCGTCAAAGGAGGGATGATACTATGTAAACTTCATCCTTAGTGCTTAGGCGATAGAGAGAACTTGATTAATATGATGATGACGAGAGTAATGTGAAACAATTATACGATAAGCAATGTTATTTGTATTGTTTAAATATACTAATTTAACTTTTTTTTATATGTTTCAAAATGAATAATTACGATCGTCTCAAATTTTGGTAGTTGAGTTTTCAAAAGAAATAGACGTTTTGAAGTCCTCTGGATCCAAAAAAAAGGTTTTAGAAAGTAGTGTGTGAGTGTGTGTGTGTGTGTGTGTGTGTGTGTGTATGTCGTATGTATGTGTATGGCGATGTGTATCGTATGTGTGGTAGGTGATATGAACAGAATCGCTCAGAAACGAAAAATCGTAGGAAGCTCAAATATTCATTATATTCTGTTAATATCTTTATATTCCTGTTAGAATCACCAGAGGTTCCACCAGGAAATTATCCCAAATCCGGAAGTTCCACTTTATTAAATGTATTTTTCCGTTTTTACTGGCCTTTTTCTCGAAAATGACAACAATCATTTTCTGAATTTCAGAAATGAATATTATACATTTATAGTTCTATCATTTTTATTTGAAACATTATACAAGGGAAACTGATGTTAGAAGAGCTGTGGTGAAGAAGTGATATTACGCTACTAAAGTGCCGTGTCGGTGTACTGTATGGGTCTATCTAGCACCTGTATAATGTTAATAAGAACCAAATGTGTTGCTGAGTACCAAGTGCCAATTTCCTAAATGTTTTTTCAGTTTAATGTGATTTTTTTTTTAAGCACTACTTTTCTTTGAACTAACATGTCACTTATTTTTGAAGATTTTTCTAAATAAATATACCTATATTAGGAGGTTTCTGGACGCAGCTGATACATCTCGCTCCTTTTAAAATACCATTTCACCATATTGCAGGCACTTACATCTATTTCAAATTAAAGGCATCTAGATATATACAACAAATTCTAATTCTGAAGATAATTTATCGTTTAGAACTATGAGTAGTGCAGTGAGAGAAGAAGTGTAAGGTTTCATTATATCAGATTTTTTGTTTTTGAGTTATTCAAAGTAACTAATGAAACACATGGTAGGAACCATGGAAGGTGATATAATTTTTTGCCAACTTGTCACAATATATTATATTATTAAACTGGCTTATTTTTTGCACAATGGTTCAAAGTAGTAAATCCATATTTTCTGATTATATAACATGTTACCATCATCCCTCCAACGGACAGGATATTAAAGAAGACTACAATAGAAGAGGCCAGCCAGCCTGAGAAATGAGTACCCTTTTGTTCATCTCATGTAGAAGAAATGTTGCTGGAGAAGAAAATCCCGCACTAAATGGATTTAATATCCAATCTAACTCAGCAGCATTATCACTTTCATCTCTAGCCGTTATATAAACTTCTAACGAACCATTTTATCTTACTATTACTTTTTTTATATCCATTTTTCTTTCTTTAGAGCAGTAATATTAATCTACATATTTGTGAACATAAGGTTGATCGAGAAAGTGATGGCATTTTTTAATCAGATCAGGCTTATCGCGAGATGCCATCACGCGAAGGTCTATGGCTAGCGCACCCGCCTTTCGTGCGAGAATTCAGGGTTCGATTCCCGTGAGGGCAAAGTCGGTGTTAACCCAGCATCATGATGAAAAGGGGGAAGGTACAGTTAGTAGCGCCCTAAGTAGCGAAGGCCGGAACTAAGGCGTGGGAAATGCGGCGTGCTTACCACACGCACCCCTATTCTAATCGCCGTTTGGCAAGCCTTGGCCCTTCATGGACTGTTGCGTCATAGGGCCTTTTATCGTGCGATAAATAACATGAGTATAGCGTATACGAGTATACTCATAGATAAGATAAAGTTAATCAACAATATGCAATTGAAATTAAAATATATCAATATATCTACTAAAATAAAATAAACAGTCCTATGTTGAGGAAATTCACCATAAAAAGCGCTGTAAACGTCAGTTGTCGATACCAGCCATATCGGGTTTCCTGCTAATGCTTACCTGTAGATTATGGACGAATGAGTTACAACTTTGAAGAACCAAGCTATAGAACTTATAAGTATATATAACCCATCAAGAGTTAAGGAAATAGAAATTAAACTCGGCTATTTGAGAGCTTGTATCAGTCAAATCAACATCTAAAGAAGCAATCAAGAACTTACTATTATCAAGTAGTCTATAACCCAACTTTCAAAGAGTACATCAGCAATACTTTGAAGTACTCTACTGTTGCACTCAGTTCTCTGTCAAAAGCCCTTTTATTGGACAGAGAATTCTCATCAGGCTGACCAAACTAGCTAAAAGGATAGACCGTTGAAACAAGCAAGAATCATCAAGCTCATCAAGTTACTCCATCTTAATATTTCCCATTCTGCAACACCATCATCACTCTCTTCGCTTGGCCACTCAATTCTCTCATATGCTCTCATTGCACTCCCAAAATTTCATTTAAAATTCGCATACTCCCGCAAGGGGTGTCTGTTGCATGCAGCCACCTGGGAAGTATCGACCCTACGGGTTCCTCAGCTCAATACACCATGCACACTCACCAGTACTATTACACTATACACTTACACACCACTTTTGCTGGGAGTGGTTGATGTGCGGGACTGTTCAGTCCATAGGGCGATCTGGGCTCATTGCGCACGCACACACGCACACTCTCACACACACACACACACACACACACACACACACACACATACATATGCATGCATACATACAGATTCCACACACATAATCCATCTTCAGACAACATAGTGTGGGTGGTTTTGTTCTGTCTTCGGCTTTTGGGATCGCGGGCGGGGTTTGCGCCCGGAGGCTTCATTCGCAGAGAGTACAGGTCAAAAACCGGGATGGCCGCCCGGGCCGCCGGACCGTACAGGAGCCCGACAAAATTCGCCGCCTTAGTTGGCTGCCCTATCATTCGGCGCCTATTCCCAGGTAAAAACTATAGTGTTAGGAATAATCCTGTTCTATAGTGCTGGGTAAATCCTAAAGTGCAGACATTTCCAAGTGGCACCTGGGTGGGGACTTGTCTTTTACGTAGAGGGGGCTTTCCCGAGGCCACTGCGTTTGATGGGTGTTTGGGTGGCGCTCACTGGGGTTCTCGGGAGGGGATGGAGCTAGAGTTCATTCGCAAACATGCAATCACACATACACTTTCACACACAGATGCGCACACTAACAAATTACATATTCATAATACACATCTATAGATACGAAATATTTAATGAGAAATAATAATTATAAATATTAAAGATAATAAAGAATTTGCGGGTAACGTGCCACTCGCGCTGGTCCCCAGTCCCCAGTCAAACAGAATCTACTTCCCTTACTAAACCTTCCCTTCAACCCATTCTGGGCACCTTTTTTGAATCCCTCTTACAAAGAAAGCAATTGAAGGTAATAATGGACAAACGACCTATGGCATAGATAAGGACTTACAATCAGGAGAACATACTGGCTCGGTGGATAGAGGTGAACTAAATTATACGCCACAGACTTTCACCTTGCAGCCATTCGAGAGGATAACATCACGAAGAAGAGAAAGAAGAAGATACAAGAAAGTTGCTTTAAATGAGAATCTAACAAATAATAATAACTGGGAAAGATTTTATGTAATCGCTAAGAACGAAGGAAACTATTTAAATATGTCTCCTTTCACTTACTGTAAGCAAATTATACAGAATATTGGAAGACCCTTAAATATAAAACGAACTGCAGCAGGTACTTTAAATGTTGAAGTAGCCAGTCCTGAATAAGCCCATAGATTATTACAATTAAAGAAGCTTGGGGATATGGATGTAAGTATGACTTCGAATAAGAGACTTAATACTTCGCAGGGAGTCATTGTCTGTCGAGATTACTTGGTATGCACGGAGCAAGAAATTAAAGATGATTTAGCTGACGAGGGAGTAATTGAGGTAAGAAGAATTAACAGAAAACAGGGAGGATCACTGATTGCGACTTCAGCTTTGGTTCTGACTTTTAACACTCCAGATCCACCGGAACAAATAGTAGCGGCCTTTTATAAGTTAAAGGTGAGAAGATATATCCCATCCCCGCTTCGCTGCTACAAATGTCTACGCTTTGGACATACAGCATTCAGATGCAGAGCAGAACGTGAAATGTGTGTATGTGGTATGCCATCACATAAAGAGTTACCATGCCGCGATCCAGCTGCGTGCGTAAACTACGGTGGACAGCATTCTTTACGATCTGTCGAATGTATTAAATTTAAAGGAGAAAATGAAATTCAAATATTTAAAACACTGCACAAATTGAACTATCCAGAAGCACGTGCAGTTGTTCGAAGTAAGAATTATGTTAAACAAAGCACTACTTACGCAGAGACGACCGGGTCCTTGCCAATCAAAATGCATACAAACTGGCAAAAGGTAATAAGCCCTCAGTTGTTTGAAGTATACCAGATGGCCGATCCAAGCCAGTATGGGAACAGACTAATACAGTAGAACGCTTAGGATCAAAGACACCGAAGGAGAGCTTAATTACACAAGTCCCTGGAAGTAACTCGTTGCCAAATTTTGATTTACGAAGAGGTCCAGAAAACAAAACGTTGCACCCTCTGACCAGTGACAGTCAAGAAAATATAAACTGTCCTGAAATTGAGAAACTGTATGAATGCGAATCAACTAAAATATCCGCGGCAAAAAACAATTGAGTACTCAAGAGGGGGAAACCTATGATGAGAGCGGAGATATTTGTAGCGAAGACAAATTTGTCTGCAGGAGGTGACGATATCGACAAAACTCAATTCAGAATAGGAGGAAAATTACTAGTAGAGGTAGAAATAATAGGAATAGTTAATAAACATAAGTATTGTTAGTTGTAAATATGATGTATATAGTAATGATTTTAAAATATTGTAATAATTGTAGATTAAATATTGTTATTTATTTGAATATTTATTTATTAGGCGGCTGGTGTATATTTCTATGTAAATAAAAAAATAGTTTAATTTAGCGTAATTAATAGTTGTCTTTTTTTGTTAACCTAGATTTATTTATTTTGTACATAAGATGAATACGTTATAAATTTATTTGTTTATTTATTAAATTTTAATTTCCTAGCTAGTTACTAAACTAAAAATATATACATTAATGGATACATACATCCTAAATTTGAAATATGAGATTTATAGTTCTTTACTTTTAAAAAAATGGAAACCTTTCTTCAATGGAATTGCCGAGGACTAGCTGCCCACTTTATCGAACTTCATAATATATTAATGAGAAAATTCCTTTAGGGGTATGTTTTCAAGAAACCCACTTGAAGCCAGAGAACATTTTTAATATTAGGGGTTATAGATCATTTAAGAAAGAAGCGCAGATAATGCAGGGTGACATGCCCACGGTGGCGTAGCGATTTATGTGGGGAATAACGTTTCTGCGGAGGAGATTATTTTAGACACTCCATTGCAGGCCGTTGCTGTTCGCTTTAAAACACCGGTTAAAGTCACTTTAGTTTCCGTCTATCTACCAGATATTCACTTGGAAAGAGATGATCTTGAAGATCTGTTTGTGGGTATGCCTAAACCGTTATTAATATTAGGAGACTTTAATAGTCATAATACATGGTGGGAATCAAGACATACTGATGTGAGAGGTCTTATTTTAGAGCATATTATAAATGACGCTAGACTAGCCCTTCTAAATACAGGCGCTCCTACACATTTTAATTCGCATGACAGATCCTTCAGCGCCATAGATTTGAGTTTATTAGCCTGCCCTACTTTGGCTACATCATTAGCATGGACTCCGATGAAATATTTGTACAGTAGTGATCACTACCCAATTATAATCAAGACTGGTATTACAAAAGTTCGTTATCACATACCAATAAAATATGATACAAAAAGTTTTTAAATTGTACTAAGTTTGTCGAACAGCTAAATATTCCGTTATTAACAGGAGATATAAACCTAGATGTTGATAATCTAATAAACGCAATTAGAGAGGCTGCGGATACATAAATACCAAAAATAAGTGGAAATATGTACCGCCCCCCAATGCCCGTCACAGAATGCTCTGCTGCTGTGAAAGTGAAGAAAAGAAATTTCAACCGTTTTAAACGGCAACCTACATTGGAAAACTTAGTTGCCTTAAAAAGAGTAGAGCGAGAGAAAGGAAGATTACTAGGGAATGCAAAAGGAAGTCATTTGCAACTTATGTACAAACAACGACCACGACGACATCTGCGAAAGAGGTTTGGGCAAAAGTGAAAGCTTTGGTTGGCAAACGTCCTCCTCCTTCTGTACCAATCCTTGAATTCAAAAACAGAATTTACAGTGATGTAGAACAAGTAACTGAGTCCTCGCTAAATATTATGCTACGGTCTCTAACTCGGACTTCTACTACCCAGCGTTTCAACAGTAAAAGCAGCCAAAGAATCTGAAGCTCTGGACTTCTCCGCAGAAGAAAGTTATGACTATAATAATCCCCTCACCATTGACGAATTGGATTATGCGCTTGATAAAACTAAGGATACTTGGCCAGGAATAGATGGTATCCCTTTTATAACATTGCGTAAATTGCCGAGGGACAGTAAGGAACACATCCTTGAATTATTTAACTGTATTTGGGAATCTGGACAATATCCAAATAAATGGCGCGAAGCTCTCGTTATTTCCATATTAAAGGAAGGAAAGGACCCAAGTAACCCAGCGAGTTATCGCCCTATTTCTCTCACTATTTGTTTAAGTAAAGTCCTGGAGAGTATAGTCAATTTAAGACTGCAATATATATTAGATTCGCGGAAACTGTTAAGCCAGTACCAAGCTGGATTCAGGAGAAATTATTCTACATTAGATCAATTAAGTGCCCTTGAAGATTACGCAATGAATAGTTTTCTAATGAGGCAACATACATTGGCTGTCTTCTTTGATTTAGAAAAAGCATACGACTTGACTTGGAGACATGGAATTTCGTTAAAATTACACAAATGGGGCATTAGAGGAAGGCTTCCTAAATTTATCGAAAGCTTTTTATATCCCGAAAATTTCGCATATTTATGGGAACGGTCAAATCTGATCAATTTGCACAAGAAAATGGGATTCCTCAAGGGCCTGTTTTGAGCATCACTCTTTTTATCATTATAGTCAATTACCTTGCAGATCGGATTCAAGCGCCGGTAATGAAATCCTTGTACGTTGACGATTTAGCAATATACTTATCGGGAGATGATTTAAATGATGTTGGAGAAACTCTACAGAGAGCAATTATTGATAATCTTGCTGAGGAAACAGGAAAGTTAGGTTTTAAATTTTCCCATACTAAATAAAACAGTATTTATGCATTTTTGTAGAATGAGAAGGCCACATACACCTCCTAGCCTGCAATTATATGGGCAACCAATTGGATATAGGGAATCAGTTAAGTTTCTAGGATTGGTATTAGACTCCAAAATGAGATGGAATGCACATATATAGTACACTGCTAAAAAATGCAAGAGGGCATTAAATCTAATAAAAATTATTGGAAATTTCAACTGGGGCGCTGAACGGGAAATAATGATTCGTATACTTGAAATGCTTGTCTTGGCAAAAATTGAATATAGTGCAGCGGTGTATAACTCAGCCCGGAAATATCGTTTGTCTCAACTGGATAGACTATACAGCCAGGGTATACGTATAGCGACGGGTGCGTATAAAACAAGTCCCCTTCCTAGCCTTTACGTGGAATCTGGAATCATGCCCCCAGAATTAAGAAGGGAGGCACTTACACTGACATATGCTGTTGGGAAATGGAGTAATAGGAATCATTTCATTTATCCTGTACTTTTTGAAAACCCTCATCTATTGGTATACAGTCGGCTGAGAACTCGTACCCGTTCTTTAGGGGTAAGAGTTACATGAAGAAGGAACTGAACTGGCACCAACTCTGAACATTGAACCCTGTCGTATACCACTTGGATCCTTTCTAAAGCTCAAATTTGCTTAGATCTTGCAATATTCGTAAAGAAAGAAGCACCGGCGGTGAAGTATAAGAAGAGGTTTTTAGAGGTAATGGTAGGTATAATGGTTATATAATCTTTTATACGGATGGCTCGAAGACACAAGTAGGGGTGGGAAGTGCTATATATGTAGAAGGAATAACGAAAGGATGGACACTTTCCCTTCACGCTACAGTTTATACTGCTGAACTTTTTGCAATTTATCAGGCATTACTCTATGCGAAGGAAGCAACTGAAGGTAACTTGTAATATGTTCGGACACAGAAAGTTCCCTGAAGACTATTGAAAACAAATTTTCAAATGACCCCTTAGTCCATATTATCTATGAGCAGCTAAGAGAATTGCATAAACGAGGAAGAGTTGTAGTATTTCTTTGGATTCCAAGTCACGTTGGGATTGAAGGGAACGAGAAGGCAGACGAAGCAACGAGAGCCGCTGCTTCACAAAGACTGGATCTGGATATACGAATTCGACCAGAGGACCTGAAATGTTTCGTTAAGAAAGTTATCAATGAAAAATGGCAAAAGAATTGGGAAAATACAGAAGCCAAATTAAAGAAAGTGATGCCTACTGTAAGAGGAAGGAAAACTGAAACCTTATCAAGAAGAGAAGGGATGATATTGAGAGATTGAGAATAGGCACACTCATCTCACACACTCCTATTTATTACAAGGGGAAAATCAAAAACAGTGCCCAAGACAGTGCCAAGATGTCAATCACGCCTCACAGTGAAACATATTCTTGAGGAATGCCCCAGGCTGCAGGGCTACCGAGATAGAGTAGGTTTGCCTAATAATATGGTAGAATTGTTAGGACCAGGTGTAAAATATAAATATCAATTGTTTAATTATTTAAAATCTTTAGATATCTAATTTAATATTTAGGTTTTGGTTTGGAATGTATATATATTGTTTTTTATCTAGGTGTAAGAGCTACGGGGTGCGAAGAATATAGAGTATTCCACCCCAATAGTGGTAGGTGTATATAAATGGTCTTTATTTTGGGATGAATTTATAATGGAATGAGTGTATTTATTTGTGTGATTCTGGTATGATAGAGATCTGTGGTTGCTAATGATCCTGGCAGTTGATGCGCCAAAAAAAAAAAAAAATCGCATACTTGTACTTCGAAAGAATATCTTACAGAAGATCTACCTCCTGTTATCTACAAAAATGCTTCTTCTTCTTTAAAGGCGCTACAATCTAGGTAGTGGATCTTGACCTGCTCATGGAGCTGTCATCAGTTACTCGGACCATTGTACCTGCTCTTCAATTCAAAAGTGTAAATAAGGTTCTGGCATCTTCTACAATTCCGTCGACCCAACGAAACATGGACGTCTCTTGGACGGACGCTGAAGAGACTTCTTATTAAGAGCTTTTTTCAGCATCATCGATCATTTTCGCGCTATAAGGCCTGCCAACCTGAGTCTTTATTTCTATTTATTCTTAAAATGCCAGGTTCATTAAGGAAAATGTAACCTATTGTACTACTGCCTCTAATGCTGTCGAATTCTTAAACTCCCAAATATTCAAGAAGGGTTTTGCTTTCAAATCCTAAAAGATTATGTTCGTCTTTTTTGGAAATAGTCCAGGTTTCGGGCGCATAGATAAGCATTGGACGATTAGTCTTATAATGCCTCAACTTCTGTTTGTTTAGGCCCAAAGAAGCTTTATTTTGGCTGTTGGAGTATCAATATACGCTGACTGAGGCTGCTTTTTTAACTGTACAAGGGTTCCTATTGTACCACTGCCTCTAACGCTGGCCAATTCTGAAAGTCCCCAATAATCTACAAGGATATTGCTTTCAAATACTAAAAGATTAGGTTTGTCTTTTTTGAAAATAATCCAAGTTTCAGACGCTTAGATAAGCATTGGACGAATTTTTGTAATTCTTGTTATTTTTGAACAAATTTAGAATTTTTATAAATGGAAAAAAAAAATAAAACAAGTAAAAAAAGAAACCATAAAAAAATAATAAGTTTTTCTAAGAACTCGGTTTTTGGCCACTGGAGCGTGCTGAGTTCGCAGAGTTGGCTGATTGGAAGTGCAGAATGAGCAGAGCAATGGGCAGCGAGTTCTGCAGTGCGCATATGCCCAACTCGGCTATTTAGACGGCCGCTTGGCCGGCCATACATAGGTGGTAGAAAAAAGCAAGAACGATGCCTAAAGATAAGCTCTATAGTCCAGCCAGTGGACAACAGCCGAACAAACACAAAAATAAAAATAACAACCAATCAAAGAGAAGTAAGAAGTAGTTCAGCCAACAGGATAGAAGATCGAAGAGACTCGCAAGCTATAGCGACGGAAGAAGATTGACCAGGCGGCAGCCCGGCAAGAGGGCGAGAGCAGTTAACAGTGTCGGCTTCTTCAAAGCGATAACAGCCCGACTAATGCACCACCAGCGGTATGTACAACATATAATAGTCACATAGGTATTAGACCGGTTCTATTTTCCGACAGCCCTTTTTCCGGCAGCGTTGTTGTACACGTCTAGAACCTCTGACACAACTGCCTTTTCTTTACTCACACTGTTGACATAAAGCCTTTTTAATCACTTGTAACGCTGTCGTACATGTGGGTAGCACCATCGACAACAACCGCCTTTTCTCACTTATAGTACTGTAAACGTGCCTAGAACAATCAATTAACATGGCCAGTAATACTATACTTCTAACGCTGTTGCAACCACTCATTTCGATATCTTATTACTGATGTCTCTGATACGCGGACAGTGGCAGTAATAGGGGCTATAATTATTCCTTTAATTACTGGAAATTATGGGCAGTGACAAGAAATATCAAGGTACTGAATTTATTCACCCAATCAAACCGATATAAGATAATGCGGATTGCACTTTCTGTTCTTAGATCCCGCCTCGTGACCGTATAGTTGGTTCTATTCGGCTTCGGGAGAATTTCAAGTTTTCTTGGCGCAGCTTCTAGAAATAAAAAGGCTTCTTCTACCTCGGCTTTAGATCTCCTTACTATATCAAATTATGAGCAAAACTTGTCTATGAAAAATAGTTTCTAGTTTGGATCGGTAAGTACGGATGGCTTTTTCCTTAAAAATCATTCGAAAAAGTAGATCACATGCAAGATTAAATCAGATCGCACAAATTTCATGACTGGACGTCAATTACATGGATCAGCATATTAATTGGACAGCACACACTGCATTATTTTGAAATTTTATACACAATTTTGATAAAGTTACCTAGGTTTAAAGAAAAAAAGTACTTCTATTGATATAATTGGTTATTAACTGCAAAAAATTGCACAACGAATGTAGAACACAACAAGATATGTAACATAATATATCGGAGGCTGCCAAATTAACTATGTATCTGTAACATCATGCTGGACCAGTTATATATCATAACATGTATCATATTCTTGTATCTTCTATGCAGGCACGGTCTCCACGCCATCCGCCGTTGTAATTATATAACTTCGCCTGGATGAGATAACTTCTAAAAGAATGATGTAACTTCCGTACAAAATATATCAATATCTATTGCTATTATTATCAATAGAAAAATGTAAATTTTCCTACAAGTTTCATTTAATATTTTCTCGGCTGGGTATGTCTCAACTTTCTTCCTCAAACTCTCTCAATATTGCTTCAATAAATATTCCCGATTTAAATATATCCAAAGCTTTTTCTGCAATGACCAATTGTTAACTCATTTTTTTTGACTTATCAATCATTGAAATTATTCTTAAGTCTTAGTATGGCCAGCGTTTCTCTCAGAATGTCGAATATATTTCTTTATTAGCTGCAATTTTTATATTTTGTGCTAACTATAAATCTGCAATGAACATCAAGCTTCGATGCTTTAGCCTAGTGACAACCGCCGCTGAT
>JAAEAF010005825.1:0-11804 GCA_011037195.1 Triatoma infestans
ACAGTACCAGACTAGAGTCAAGCTCAACAGGGTCTTCTTTCCCCGCTGATTTTTCCAAGCCCGTTCCCTTGGCCGTGGTTTCGCTAGATAGTAGATAGGGACAGTTTTTTTTTTTTTTTTAGTTGGTATCTTTATCTATACAGCAGTACCCGAGCTTTCGCTCATTACCTGCTGTTTTATGCATTCTGCTAATATCTGTTTCTTAAAATTCTTATTGCGCCACTTGGCCTGTTCTAAAGAACAGTTGCCCACTGTCCGCCACGTGGAGGCGAGCGCAAGTCAATACTATCTAACTCCTTAACTTCTCCAAACAGTCTCCAAAATATAAATTATTCTACTATATCTCTGTGCAACGCACGTCTTTTCTCCAATACATTTCTTGCAAATTCTTTAAATGGTTCATACATTGTATGATCAAACATAACTTTCTCATAAAATATTTCTGACATTAAATTGCTGATACCAACTTTTCTTATCAATTCAACTCTTTCGTTATCGTATAAGGCACAATCTCTTAGTATATGCTCAGAGGTCTCGTCGTTGCCACATAGGCAAGTACTTTCATCTACTAAACCAAGTTGGTTTAGCTTTGCGTTAAATGGTCCATGTCCAGTTAGGAAGCATGTCACCTCATATGTAGGATCTTGACTGACCATCCTCGATAAAAAACCCACTTGGGGAAAAAATCGAGCGGTTATTCTGCCTTTCGTGCTATTCTGCCATCTATCTTGCCATATATTCTTTAAGTCAAGATCCAATTTTCTCATCCTGAGCATTTTATTATAATTTATCATATCTTCTGTTTCTCCTCTTCTATCTTCAACTACCGAAACACCATGTAAAGTTATTCCGCGCCCTTTTCTAATATAATATCTCTGCGCGGCTCTTATCATCTCTAAATCTATCGGGAGACATCCATTCAAAATTTGTAAAGCAGGGGTCGAAGTTGTTCTGCATGCACGACACATGACTAATAGAAACAACCTTTGAGTCGCGAGAAGCTGTCGTAGGATATGCGAGTTATACAGTCGTGAAACCCAAACCGAAGAACAATACGCGATTATAGGGATACAAATCGCACGGTACATTATTCTTAAAACCCGTTTCTTAAGTCCCCATTCAACCCTGGTAATTCGTCCTAATTGTCCGACCAAAGTACGGACTTTATCCCTTATCATTTTTAAGTGCGGCAGAAATGTAAACTGGGAATCAAACATAACACCCAAATACTTAACCTGCAAGACCCATTTCAAGTTCGTCATCCCTAAGGAAACAACCGGAGGTCGTTCAGGATGTAATTTGCCTTTAATTAACATGGCAACGGTCTTCTCCCTGGAAATCTCCAATTTAACATTGGAGCACCAGTCGAAGACCCTACCCATAACTAAGCCAATTCTATTTTCAATATCAGTTCTGCTTTGACCACTTACGGTCAACACTAAATCATCAGCATAAGCAATCTTATGCGTGTACGTACCTAATTCAACCTTCAATAGGTCATCAAAAACCATGTTCCAAAACACCGGACCACAAACCGAGCCCTGTGGACACCCTCTAACGATAGTCTTCTCAACCAAACAGGTCCCAGAGGACACTAAAACCTTCCTATTAACTAAATAACTATGAACAAGGTAATACAAGTTAATGGGACAGAACATTGCTCGTAGTCTATCAAAAATCGCAGGCCACCAAAGATTATCAAACGCGCCTTTAATATCTATAAAAATTGCGGCCACATATTTATCTGGTGACTCTCTCGCACTCACTAGGACATGCATCGCATCCTCGGAAGAGCATCCCTTTTTGAAACCAAATTGAAACTCCGATGACAACCCAAAAGCACAGTACCGCTTCATCAACCTCTCAACGAACAACCGCTCCAAGACCTTGCCAGCAACAGGTAACAAACATATCGGACGATATGACCTACAATCATAAGCAGGCTTATCATTAGACTTCAACAACAACTTCAAGCTCCCTGTTTTCCAACAGTCCGGGAACACTCCCAGGGCCAGGCACTCATTATACAAACTGTTCAAAACCTGCGGACAAACGGACCAAACTCTCCTCAGTACCTCCACTTCAATCAAGTCAATACCCGGAGCCCTTCCTACCTGACATTGATTTATCGCCATGGCAATCTCTGTTTCCTCAAAGTCAGACTCCACTAAGGGAGTGCTATATGATTCCACAGACTCCCTAAGAGATCTCTGTAAAACAGAGTCCTCCGCGGGAGAATCATCAGGAATCAAGGCTCCCAGTATAGCCGACACCGTTTCAGACCAAGACATAGTTGCAGGTCCACCTCCAATAGGCTTGACCGAAGTCAAAACCATATCCAGGTTTATCTTAGATAGCACTAATTTGTGCACCAGGCCCCATGGGGAACTGTTCCCTTCCTCAGAAACCAGTTTACGCCATGAGTCAACCTTTGACCTTCTAATAACCTGATTATATCCATTCTTTGAATGGAGATAATCTATTCTAGCATTATGATATAAAGCCTCATGTCCTCTACGTCGATATCTCTGCATCAATCGCCTGAGCGAATTAGTTCGTTTGCGAAGTCGGTCCAGCTCAGCACTCCACCAAGGGACGGCACCAGAAACTCTGGATCTCCTAGGAATTGCCCTATCACAAACCTCAAGCACACAATTCTGAAAACGTACAGCCTTAGCTTGAACATCCAAACACTCATACTCTGTAAACCGATCACCATCAAATGCTTCATGCAAGCAACTATCAAATAAATCCCAGTTAGCCCTGCGAACAGCATACCTATTTGTTAATTCAGTATACCGAGTCAAACCTATCCCAGCTTCCACCGTAATACAACGGTGGTCACTGGTACACCAGTCCGACCAAACGTTCCAGTTTGTAATCACCCCAGCCGCAGCAGAGCTAACCAAGGTCACATCAATATTCGATTCACCATGCACAGATGCATACGTGCTCTCATGCCCAAGTTCGTTCAAAACTACTAAACCATGTTGGAGGATTAACTCCTCCAACTTGGTACCATTCTCATCCGCATGCTCTGCATGCCACAATGGAGACTTTGCATTTGCATCCATGCCAATCAAAACAGGCTTCCCACGAAGAGCATTCAATATATTATCAAGCTTCAACAAATAACTATCAATAGGATCTCTAAATTGACAATATGCACTAACAACATACAATTCCCCAAAAGAACCATGCAAACAGGCACAAACAACATGCGCATCACTAAATTCATACAATTTCACCACACTAACATTCCGATCAAGGACAACAATCGCCGCCCATGGATTCTCATTAACAGCATTACCAACAATCACACGTGAGTCAAGAGAGTAACCAGACACCTTATGAAAAGCCACATATGGCTCTTGCAACAGAATGATACTAATTTTCAGTAGATAGGGACAGAGGGAATCTCGTTAATCCATTCATGCGCGTCACTAATTAGATGACGAGGCATTTGGCTATTGACAAATTTATTTGAGCATAGTACATTACAAATAATTTACAAATAATAAACCCATACATTATAATCTTGATAAATACCTTCAAACATAACAAAATACATACAATAGCCACAAATTATAAACCATATAATATAGCAATCAAGACAAGCTAGTATAATACATACAGAACAAAAACAAAACAAAAACAAAAGGTACACAAACCAAAATATATAAAGCAACTTTACACTATTAACGACCCACTACAGGGTGTAAATAAGCCAGAATAAACAGAAAACCTGTAATCTACAAAGTACCGGTCCTTAAAACTATCAAGATATTCCGCATTCACCCAGGTGGCCCTGCACCAAGGGGCGGCTCTACGCCCAAAGAGGCCTGACGGCCGAAAACGGACCCTTTCGGGTCAAAACTGCCCCCCAGAGGGAAGCAAGTGGAGTGTTCACTCTTGCAATCCATCTCCCATAGCGCCACAATGACTCTCAGCCGGACCTAACCAGTTAAACCCGCCCGGTCGCCCCTCAGACCATTCCAACGTGTCCAGTTCATATGTGACCCCCGTAAGACCCGCTCCGTGACCCACTCACAAACCCTCACGCTTATCCCCAGGCTCCGTAGGTCCCGAACCGAGCGGGCGCACCAAATCCCCCTCCATGAAATGGTGACAGCCACCACACCGATCTCGCGCTTGCCAGTCAGTTCACGCACCGCACCCCGGACCTCCTCCGTGTCATACTTGGCCCTCTTCCGATTATTGATTGCAGCCAGTGTACCCTGTGGTGACACCACCTGTACATCCAAGATCCACGCGCATTCCCTCTTGGTCACTACCAAATCAGGCCTAACCCGAGCCCCCGCCAACGCCATAGAGACCTCTTGATACACTCCGTACCGTCGTACTTCGAACGCCGCAGCCAGCAACCTGACTACCGCGTGGTGTCTCAGTATTCGGCCCCCCTTTGACACATGACAGGCCTGCACGATATGCGCAACGGTCTCCGCCTTCGGGCAGCCCGCTCTGCACCACAATGGCCCCGAAACCTCTCTTCTCCCTCTGGCCCTCCTCATCCTACTCGGGAGGCAACCCGCGTGCAGCCGGACAAATTGCACGAACTCACGCCCAGATAATAGGTTGGCCCCCGCCCGCTTCCAGCTATGTGAAGCCGCTACCCTCGCGGACTCCTCGAGGTCCCGACCGTCTACTCTTCTGTGGAGGTCCTCCGCCTGACCCGCCCGCACTTCACTGGGAGTGATTCCACCCCCCACCTCCTCCACCACCCCACCCAACTCCTCCGCTTCCGCGTCCCCCCAGCGCGACACAATCCTCTCCCGTCGGAGCCGCCGCCATGCCGGCACCAGCCTGGTCAGTTCGGGGATAGCTAGGCCCCCGCACTTAGTCGGAGCATGCAGATAACTGTTCGCCACGTCATGCGGCAGCCGCAGCCACCTCCTAATATGCGCCCTTACCTTCACATCCCACCTAGAAAGTTCCGGTTTGCGTACCTGCCCCAACACCAACTCATGGTATGTCCCTGGCAGCACGAAGTCCCTTACCACCTCCAACTTTTGCTGTGGTTTCAACGGGGCACGGTGCACCCGATTCAGTTTCTCGTCGAGGCCCAGCGCCACCTCACTCACCCCGAAAGGCCCAAACCGCGTCCCAAGGTAATCAAAGGTGTCCGCTATTCCCACCGAAAACATCCTCTCTCCCGCAGCCCGAAATCCGACCTCAGAATCCACTTTAACAAGCTTCTGCCGACCGGACGGATTGAGGCAGAGGGACCAAGACTTCCTCGGGTTAACCCTCAAGCCACAATCCGCCAGGCCCGACTCGGCCGCCACGATCTGAGCCCTCGCCCCAATCTCCGATGAAGCAAACAACAAAAGATCGTCCGCGTACGCCAAGGCCCCGACCCGAACACCCGGCGCCCCCAACGGGAAGCCCACTCTCTCTGGGAGCCTAGTCAAAACATAATCCATGACCATATTGAAAAGTAAGGGGGACAACGGGTCCCCCTGCCTAACCCCCCTTGCCATGCGTATAACCCCGGACCTGGCACCCCGCCACTTCAACCTTAACGTCGATCGCGACAAACAAGACGCCACATATTCCGTGAGCTCCGGCGGCGAACCCCTCCTCCGGAGTATGGCCAAGACCGCCTCGTGGCTAACGCTATCAAAGGCTTTCGCTACGTCAAGACTAACGACCACCAATGCCCGCCGCGACCTCTTGGCTTTACCCAGGATCGCATTCAAGCGAACCACACTATCCCCTACACCATCGAGCCCCGGCACAAAGCCTCTCTGCGCCGGCAAAAAAGCATACGCGTCCCCCAGCCGTCGAGCCAGCAGCTTGTGGAAATGCCGCACCATAACCGAGGCCACAGTAATGGGCCTATAATCCCCCGGAGTGAGAGGCTGCGACACTTTCGGAATCAGCGTAGTCTGCGCCTCCAGTAATTCACCTGGCATTGCTCCCCACAACATGAGACAATTGAACAATAGCCTCTTCGCCACAACCGGCACCGCGTTCCAGATATCCGGCAATATCCCGTCCGGTCCCGCACCCGTACCAGACCTGGGGCGCGAATCTTTGATTTCCCCTGCAGTCACCGGAGCGAAAATCTCCTCCACCGCCCAACCCTCATCCGGTGCCCCTACCTCACCCGTCCAGGGCTCCGAAGCTGTCCCGAACACCGATGTCCAGTATCCGGTCATCTGCGCCAAGCTATGGGCGCCGAGGTCACTACCCCCCCCCATGACCCTGTTAACCGCCGCCTTCCTATCCTCCCGCCATAGGGTTTGGATCTCAGCATACTCCCGCCTCCTGGCCCGTCTCCGCGTGGGAGCGACACCCACTCCCCTAGCAACTCCGCCAGCCCGCGGAGCGGACCCGCCGACACTTTCACCTGCCAGGCTTCTCCACCACCGAACAATACTCTCGGACGGATCACGACCCTCCAACACCCTTGCAACCGCATCCGTGATAGCCTCTCCCAAGCGGGGCCCCCGCCTCGAGGACGCCAACGCGTCGAGATCCACCCTCAACGCACCACGCAACGCGGCCTTCCAATCAACACCATCCCCACCACCGATGTCGCCAACATGTCTCTCTGCTCCCGCCTGTTCCCCCGTCATGCCCTCAGATAAAGCAGTCGCCACAAGCTGTGCGTAGTCCGCCCTCTTCCGAACGCCCTTGATACTGTCAACCGTGCGACCATGGGACAACCCCACCAACCGCAGTGCCAGCCCCTGCCGAACACCCTCCCTGACTAACTTGGCCTCATTCTCCGCCAGAATTTGCAATTCCTCGGGGGACCACCGCCGCCTGCACCGATCCACATTAATCCCACGATTGAACTCCGCAGGGTGCGCGCGCCTACGGTGCAATCCCAAACCAGTCACAGTACTGAACGCCCGTTCGCACACCTCGCACGTATGGGTCAATTCACTTTCCATAGTCTATCGACCTCACTTTCAACTCCACGGATTTCAACCACCCGGGGCACTCAGAGTCATTAATCCTGTGATCAAATCTTTTGCCCATACCTTTACATAAACCACACTCCGGGGGGTCCCCACTCCTGGGACAATCCCTCATCTTGTGTCCCGACAGGGAACAGTGGCCGCAAACGTCTTCCTTGGCCCTGCAGTACTTGGCTATATGCCCGAGCCCTCGACATTTGTAACACCGGGAAATTCCCAAATAGTCGTCCACTCTACAGGCCGACCAGCCGACATATATACGCCCCTTAGAGACCAGTGTTTCCCTTGCCCCCGCCGACACCTCAAGAACTATATTGACCACCTCGTTATCCCTTCGGCCAGTTTTAAAAAGCATCTTAGCGTTACTCCTGAATTCCTCTGCTTGCTTGTCCTCCAAGTTCTGTTGTTGAATTCGCTCCATCAGTTCGGCCTCCTCTAAGGTCCTAGGCACATCATAAATGATCACCTTCGGCAGGGCCTTACCCAGCTCCCTAACTGTAACCCCCATAGCAGCCCAACGCTCGTCGCCAATATGGACCTGCCCCTTACTCGTTGCGTCCGTTTCTAGGACCACCGACCGCGACCCTCGCTTCCTTAGTCCCACCACTTTCCACCCCTCGATGTCCGGATTAAACCTCCGCTTCAGGTCCTCCTTGACCTTTTCCGCTGACTCCAACTTACTCCCCTCTACAGGACTAATAATGATCTCCCTACTCTTTTCTCCGCGTGCCTTATTGGCAGCAACCACCTGAGCAAACGAGGCCCCCCCCACCTTACCCAAATCCTTACCTAAAACTCCCGCACCACTCACTCCCCCTACAACACCACTTCCAACCGAACACTCCAGCTTCTTGTTAACCTCTTCCAACTCAGCGCCGATCTTCTCCATAGCCATCTGTTGAGCCTGCTGCCCCTGCAATGATTCCTTCAACTCCTCAAATTTACCAGCCAAAACTGCATTTTGCTGTTCGAGTTTTATCGCCTCTAGCGCCAGTTTCTTAATTACGGTTGCCAGTCCACCCACTTTCGCCAGAAACGCCTTAGCCGGTCCTTCGCCGATCTTCTTCCTGTCATCGCAGAATCTGACAGATTCTTGTTCAAGAACAATCGCCTCGTTGAACAGTTCTAATATTTCGGGCGAGGAGGACTGCATAAGCCCCTGGGTCCTAGCCTCATATAATTCCGCTGACCTGCCAAGGAACGGGGATCCCCCCCCGGTTGCCATGGCCGCTCAAAACTCGAAAGCCACCACCTATGCTACACTGCTGCGCCAAATAATAATAGTGAAACTTTCCAATCACTTCCAATCACAAGTGCCGTATAAGTAATTCTACTTGGTAACAACCAAGAAAAATTCTAAGTTAAAACGGCAGTCACAATCGCCTATACCCTCAACACATTCAAATGCGGTGACACAAGTCTATTGGTAGTGCCGTACTCTCTAAGACACTTAGAACTATAACTTCAAAAAAAATGATATAGAAAACTTGACTCCTACCGGGTTTACTTCTCCTAATAGTCCGAGCGACTTCTGAGGCCCGCTGCCGCTTCCCACTTCGTGCTATCAGCCTCAAATTTGGTAATCTTCCTCTGGGCCCTGTTCCGCTTCCGGTCCACCTCCAATTTGTCCGCCGAGGCTGCGCCCCTCCAGGCACGAGGCCACGCCCCCCGCTGCAGTTAGTCAGATCCCAATGGATCGGCTGCAGCCAAAGAGATTATAATGCAGCCTAATCTTCCGTGCACTATCTACAGCCCCACTCTTCTTGTTCGGGCTTGTCAGTGAAAATTTCTCCGCACCACCCGTCCACTCATACCTCATCCACTACTTCAAACCTTAATAACTCCAACACCGTTCAACCTTTTTGAGTCCAGTAAACGTAAAACACTTCCTTACCTTGAGCTTCAACTTATCTCACGGGGAGAAGCAGGGGCTACGCCCCCAAACGCCCAAATCAGTTCCGACACTAAAGGTCGGAAAACTCACTTATAAAGCGTAACCAAGCCACGACAAATGACTCAAAATGTGACCTCCGAGTAGCATTAACTATATACAAAAAAACAAAATTTTAACACTCCATTAACTAATTAAAAAAAGTAAAATAACGAGAGCCCTTTATCAACGATGTGTACTGTACGAATACTAGTTGAACACTACTAATTAGATGACGAGGCATTTGGCTACCTTAAGAGAGTCATAGTTACTCCCGCCGTTTACCCGCGCTTGCTTGAATTTCTTCACTTTGACATTCAGAGCACTGGGCAGAAATCACATTGCGTCAACACCCGTTGGGGCCATCGCAATGCTTTGTTTTAATTAGACAGTCGGATTCCCCTTGTCCGTGCCAGTTCTGAGTTGACTGTTGAATGTCGGCCGAAGAGATCGTAAGCCAGGTCGACCAGCCAGCAGAAGCCAACGGTAACCACACGGCTAACGACTCGCAGCAAGGAAGATCCGTGGGTGGCCAAGGCACGGGACCGAGCTCGGATCCAAAAGCGCTTGAACGCAATTTTCTCCTCGCCCAGGCCCGGCACGTTGACACCGCTCCACTTCCCGACCAAGCCCGGCACGACTCAGTCCTCAGAGCCAATCCTTAGCCCGAAGTTACGGATCGGATTTGCCGACTTCCCTTACCTACATTATTCTATCGACTAGAGGCTATTGACCTTGGAGACCTGCTGCGGATATGGGTACGAGCCGGCGCGGGGTTCCTCGTGGCCCTCTCCCGGATTTTCAAGGTCCGTAGGGAAGATCCGGACACCGCCGTAACTGCGGTGCTCTTCGCGTTCCAAACCCTATCTCCCTGCTAGAGGTTTCCAGGGAACTCGAACGCTTATAGAGAAGAGACAACTCTCTCCGAATTTCCCTACGGCGTCTCCGGGTCTTATCGGGTTACCCCGACGAGTTCTCAAATGAGAGCCCGATTTGGAACGGTTCCGCCGCCGGGTTCCGGAATAGGAACCGGATTCCCTTTCGCCCAGATAGCGCCAACCATTTAAAATAATTAAATCTTAACGGCAGCCTATCGCTTCGGATTTCTCCTAGGGCTTAGGATCGACTGACTCTTGTGCAACAGCTGTTCACAAGAAACCCTTCTCCACATCAGTCCTCCAGGGCCTCGCTGGAGTATTTGCTACTACCCCCAAGATCTGCACCAGCGACGGCTCCAGGCGGGCTCTCGCCCAGACCCTTCTGCGCTCATCGCCGCGACCCTCTTACTCGTCAAGACATAATAGTAGTATGAAACAAGCTATATAATTAACAACATCGCAATTTAAAAAACTACAACATTAATTAACACACAGCTTATTAACTACCTTTGTCATTGACGGCAGAGTATAGGCACGACGCTACAGCGCCATCCATTTTCAGGGCTAGTTGCTTCGGCAGGTGAGTTGTTACACACTCCTTAGCGGATTCCAACTTCCATGGCCACCGTCCTGCTGTCTTAAGCAACCAACGCCTTTCATGGTTTCACATGAGCGTCAATTTAGGCGCCTTAACTCTGCGTTTGGTTCATCCCACAGCGCCAGTTCTGCTTACCAAAATTGGCCCACTTGGCACTCTGATCCGATTCCCACGGCTTCACTTTTAAGAAAGCCGGGGATCTCATCTATTTGGAGTTTGAGAATAGGTTGAGGTCGTTTCGACCCCAATGCCTCTAATCATTCGCTCTACCGGATGAGACTCGTCTCAACCGAGTGCAAGCTATCCTGAGGGAAACTTCAGAGGGAACCAGCTACTAGATGGTTCGATTGGTCTTTCGCCCCTATACCCAGCTCCGACGATCGATTTGCACGTCAGAATCGCTGCGGACCTCCACCAGGGTTTCCCCTGGCTTCGTCCTGGCCAGGCATAGTTCACCATCTTTCGGGTATCAGCGTGTACGCTCTGGGTGCGCATTGACTCGCAAAGCAAGAAACAAGCGCCCTGGGAATGCGGGAAAATTTCACACATTGCTGTATGATATTTCCATCTTCCCTAAAGAGGAGATTGTAAAAAAGTAAACTTATTTACAAATCTCTACTCTTTACTTTCATTTCGCCTTTGGGTTTTATACACCCAATGACTTGCGTACACGCTAAACTCCTTGGTCCGTGTTTCAAGACGGGTCGGATAAGAGCCTGAACCTGAATCGCTGCCGACCGGTGTTATAAGCACTGTCCAAGGAACAGTTTACCAACAGTAGGCGGAATAGTTAGACGGACCGAAATCCGACTAAAACTAATTAACCAACCCACTTGCAAACAGCCATGAAGGACACTTACAAAGTAAGTGGCTCAACACCATGATTCGTTACTGTCAATTATATCCAGTATCTAAACGGCTAAAACTGTTAAAGGAAATACCTTTCAGTACTGCCTAAAAACAGACAAATTAGCCAAATACTTAGGATATTATTTGACAGGTCGCAACGTCCTACTAAGGGAGAAGTGAGGTCCACCATTACCCTTCCAATTTAAATGCGAGCGACCAAACCCACTACCACAGCTGTTACACTGAATAGGGCGAGAGGCCATCTCAAATCATTTAAAAGTTGAGCAACTGGTAAGACGTGAAGCTCCCCTTTCGGATATTCAGGTCTTTTCCGTTTACCCCTGAGCGGTTTCACGTACTCTTGAACTCTCTCTTCAAAGTTCTTTTCAACTTTCCCTCACGGTACTTGTTCGCTATCGGTCTCGTGGTTGTATTTAGCCTTAGATGGAGTTTACCACCTGCTTAGGGCTGCACTCTCAAGCAACCCGACTCTAAGGAGAGGCCCACCTGAAATAGGCCTTTGCCATCAACGGGCCTGGCACCCTCTCGGGACCGTGGCCTCGTTCAAGATGGACTTGGGCGAAATGCACATATCTCAG
>JAAEAF010005826.1:0-47173 GCA_011037195.1 Triatoma infestans
CACACTGTCTGAAAAACGCATCTGAAGATGGGCGAACGCCCGAAACCGGTCGATGACCACAAAATGAAGCAGGCTACCACGGAAAATGTCTCTGATGCTTTCCAGCTCTGCGGAACCAACCACCACAACAAATTAATTATTTTCTTTGGAAAAAGTCCAATATATCTAATATCAGAGCTCATCAGAGATTCAGCGTCAACACATCATTAGGATCATCAGGGTTAACACACACATATAATTTTTTCAATGATGTATTTCTAAAAAAGTCTGTACTTAAGCTAGTTTAGACTTGTTACATTTAGGCATGTAAAGAACCCATATTTAGGTATACATGCGTGCGTGGTTGGCGTGTATGAATTGTGAAGGGTGAAATGCAAAATATGTTAGTGCCAACAAACAACCTGCTTATATAGATTGATTGTTTGTTTATTTTGTTTAGATTATTTTGTTTAACAAAATACTAATTTTTTAACTATACTATCTTACGATCATACAACTTGCAATTTGTCCTTTCTTGTCAGTAACTATTTCACCCCGTGAAATAGTTACTGACAAGAACCGTGGGGCTGACACAGTGTAATTTTGCGCTGTTATAAATAAATAAATATTATAGTAAGATAGTATGGATAACTAATTGTAAAGTGAATCTCTCTCAAACAAGGTTGTTTAAGATATAGAGCCCCACGTGTTGGATGTTTCCATTTTAAAGAAAAATATGCCCCTTTAAAGACCTAGCATGTGTTCTTTTTCCCACTCTCTTGACCTAGTTAGGCATTTAACCAAAACATTTAAAGACTAGTCAGTGTATAAACAAATTTGCTATGTGCAAATCTATGTTATGATACTGTTTGACAAACGCATCCTGAAGATGGGCGAACGCCCGAAACCGGACGATAACCACAAAAAGAAGTTGGCTATCACGGAAAATATCTCTGATGCTTTCCAGCTCTGCGGAACCAACCACAACAACCCAATATAATATTCATAACATAGTATTGTCAGAAGAATGTTTTCAAGTGGCTCTACAGTTTAAAAAGGCAAATTTCCACTAACAAAATTGTGGTGTCTATTTGATTCCTTGCATTTGTTGAGAGAAATACATAGGACAAACCAAAAGTTTAATCACAACACAATTTAAAGAGCATACACATTGTGCTAAACATAACAAAACGGGAAAAGTGGTGCACTTGCAGAACATTAGTCTATAATTGGGTATATAATAAATTTTAAGCATACCAAAGTCTTTGCTAAAGTAAACTATTATTACGAACGTATTCTCGTAAGAGAGGCGGTAGACACTGAGAAATTCCTGATGGATATTTTACAGGAAAGCTTAATGGTGCAAGTTCACCAGAAACCCTTTCCGGTCAGTGGAATTAGTCAGAATCCTTCGGGCCAACTGAAAATGATATATAAACACAACATCAAATTTCTTGCGATTTCATTTTTGTTTTAGTGTTAATATTTTGCTCACAATCTCACAAAACATAAAGTTCTTATTAAAACCATTTCTCCTGTCTTCAGGAGACCTCAAAATATATATTTCCCGTGAGAACTCCATTTCGAAAATTTGATACGATTACAATACTTTTTCTTACAATAATAAGAGAAATTAAAAACCAAAAATTACAAAATATAATAATATTACTAGTTTTAATTAATGCAAAAAGAAAATTGTGAAATAGCTCAACGAAAATCGTGTGATTTCTTCGTACTCATTAATAGTAGTCATTAAAATGTATATTTGTATAAAAACCACTTTTTTCTCTCAATTTACTTAGTAATTGTTGTTTATGCTGAAATAACTTAACTAAAATGTTTACTTTCGTATTTTTTCTTATTATAAAGTTGGGCAGACTATTTTTGGTTTTTGATTTTATTTTCTTTCATCTCTGACTTTTAATTTTAATTTTATTTACTTTTAGGTTGTTTTACTTTTCTTTCTTTTTTAAATTAGCAGACGCGGCTGGAGGTTATTCTCAAAGTTTGTATACCGCAGAGGCCATTGCTGAATGTAGTTTATTTCTGTTTCTCCCCCCACCCCCCCAATTTTCTCCAGAATTATTTTAATCAGATTTCATTTATTTAATATTGTCAGCTTTCATATTTATGTATATCATCACTTTTCTTTGCAGTGTAATAGTAACAATAAATGGATAAAAATAAATGATATAATGGATATGTTAGGTGGAGAAAATTTAGGTCTGGTTGATGAAGTGATAATACTTGGTTAAACTGGTTAACTATGTATAATAATAAAGAGACACAGACTGCCTAGACTTTACAATAGAGAATGGTTAAGGTAGTGTGGTATTAGAATGACACGATGTGACTGGCGAGATGATGAACTCTATAGTGAACTATATTTAACTGTATTGAACTGTGTTCCGCTGGACTGTCCGTCGCTGTATTTATACAGTTTTTCCCACTCCAGTCCGAGAGAGTGGTTGAGTTGTTTTTCCTCTCTTCACTCTCTTTGGTTGCTGTTACATCATCCCCTCTCCAATATAATGGATGTGCTAAGTGGAGAGAATTTAGGTCTGGTTGATGAAATGAGAAGACTTGGTTAAACTGGTTAACTATGTATAATAATAAAGAGACACAGTCTGCCTGGAATTTACAATAGAGAATGGTTAAGGTAGAGTGGTATGAGAATGACATGATGTGACTAGCGAGATGATGAACTGTATTGAACTGTGTTCCCATGGACTGTCCGTCGCTGTATTTATACAGTTTTCCCACTCTAGTCCGAGAGAGTGGTTGAGTTCGTTTTTCCTCTCTTCACTCTCTCTGGTTGCTGTTACATCGATAATGGTTACATAGTGAAATCATGTAAATGAGAACTCACGAACTGGCAATCAGTCACAACTTATTTAAAAGGTTTATTAACAATTTATAATTTTTTTAATACTATTGATTGCAGAGAATTGAATTATTGTTATCACTGAGATAGGGGCGAGATATTAGCTTACTGGTAGCTTGCTAGGCAAACAATGCGGATATCCCCGGATTCGAGTCGAGCAGTGCTGCCCTTAGATTTTCTTTCTAGCAGCCTCTACAGCTCATTGTCCGTTGAGGAGAAGTGTTGTCTGTAATGTGAGAACACTCGCCCGGAGGCTGGCAGTGCACTGAGAAGGTTCTGAGACGCCAATGATCTCAGATGTTGACGCGCCTTTTTTTCAGGATGGAAAAGTGATCTGATTAAAGTAAATAAATGTCAAAAAAATCCTGTTCTAAGAAATTTTCTATGGACGACCATAGAAAGGAAGGGAATAGACAGATTTTTCTGGATGTTAAACAAACATATCGTTCGGTGGATTTTCTGGATGGTAACGATTGTACTCGGAAGTAGCCTAAGTTTTTCGTTTTAGTTATTGAAAAAAAATTTAAGGTAAGAAAAAATAAAGTAACAATTCGGTGGTCAGAATAAAAAACTAGGGTCTTAGTTTTCTTGAATTTTTTTTCCTTTTAATTTCCTTTTTTTAATTTTTGCCTTAAAAAAAATAAATAAATCTGCGAAGAGAAGTTTTTAAAAGAAAAAACTGACATTCAAGTAGGCTGAGAACTTTGTAGCCATTTTGTTCCGCTATTTAAATGCTTCATCTCATCTGAGCCCCCCTCCCTCCCCCGTAGAACGGACTCACCCTTTTCAACAGAGGAAAGTGTCACCTTAATGATCTTTAGTAATCTTCTTCATTTTCTCACTACTGAAGGCCTCACAGACTCACACGCACTCTCTGCATCTTTCTCTCTCGCTTTCTGAGAGCTTTGCTACTAGAGAAATAATTTTTTAATTCCCTCTGGGTCTTGTTAATTAAAAGTTCTCTCTTCCCCAACACTCGTATCTTTTCTTTTTTTCTTGTTCCGTCTCGACCTGATAATAGGAGTGATAATTACAGTGATAGAGTTACTATGGTAAAACTATCTAGATAGCTCCCCAGCATTTATCCTCCACTTTTCTGCAAAAGAATTAGGAGCAGACCGGAAATTGTAGCAACAAAAAAGAAGGAAAAATGATAAGAGCCCTGGAAATAGTGCCATAGTAGTTTCAATAATTGATACAGAAAACTAGGATTCCTTCATCATATGTTGGCAATTCCAATTCCCGAGTAATTGTGTTCAAAATCACATAAGTACCCTTCTTTTTTTTATTTATTTGATACCACGAATTAAATTATTTTATTTTTTTATTTTTTAAATACTTTCTCTTAATTCCTAGTTAACAGGAAGTATTGTAATCGCTTCAAATTTTCGATATCGAGTTTTAACCGGAAATATCTGTTTTGAGGTCCCTTTAGTCCAAAAAATGATTTTTAGAAAATGGCCTGTGTGCGTGTGCGTGTTTGTGTGTGTGTGTGTGTGTGAGTGTGTGTGTGTGTGTGTGTGTGTGTGTGTGAGAGAGAGAGAGAGAGAGAGAACAGCATAGCTCAAAAACGAGAAACCTTAGAAAGTTAAAAGTTGATATTCCGTTTAGGTATCACGTCTTAGGTACTCCGATTAGGATCTGACAGTACGTTATCTGACAAAATTCCTCAACCGGAAGTACTACTTTACTAAATAATTTTTTTTACTTTTTTGCGATTTTCTCAAAAATGGCTCCAACGATTTTCTTGAAATTTCTCATCTAAACTACACATACAAAGATCTACAACTTTTATTTGAAACTTTTCTCTAAAGTGCTATTATAGCTAATGAAGTATAATTGGATGACAGATTATACAATTCTATCATACATACAAACTTAATTAGAAATAAAATAGATGGCCAAAATTCCAAGTTTTAAGAAATTTAGTAAACCGGAAGTGCGCTTTTACTAAACAGTTTTTTTTCCAGTTTTCAACGAATTTCATTAAATTTAGTACACAAACTATAAAATTTATCAATTATAATTTTGAAAACTGGAGTAAGAGAAAATTATGTGAGTGTTTCACACCAGATTTTTTTTTTTTTACTATCTCTAACTGCTCTTAGCGGCAGTATTGCGATCGTATTAAATTTTCGAAATCGAGAATTTCACAGGAAATATATGTTTGTAAGATACCGTGAATCCAAAAAAAAAAAAAAATGGTTCTTAGAAAATGGTCTAAAAAAATTGCCCTTAGTTTATGAGTCATCTAATTCCAACTAATCGTTTAGTAAACATTCCAGTTTTTCGGAATCCTTAAAAGAATTTCATAGTTTAATATTTTGTAATCTTCAATATGATTAATTTATGACTTTATAGAAAAGAATGCGGTCTCCTGTACAGATTTCTCTACTCCATAATGTATTCCTATATTCATGTAGTTTAATCTCAAAGAAAAATCTAAATTTTCCTCGTTTCCTTTGCCTCAGTTTTTATAATTGTCACCAAATATAATAACGCTGTATATGAATGGAAAAGTTTAATAAGAGACTTAATTTTCAATGGCTCATCATTCAATTTTAAATTCCAATTAATTAATCACTGAACATTATGGATTCTATTTTAATGAATCACTTCAATACAGTTTATCTCAAACACAGAATTCATCTATTGAATAGACTTTGATGGATTAGTGTATTATTTTATTAACGCGTTAAACTAGCCAGTATAGTAAATATATCCCCATTTATTAAATTCAACACATATTTATCAGATACTCGTATTTCAATGGAAATATGTGTAGTACATTTCGTATTACATTATAAATTGCAGCTTCAAACGCTGTACAGTGTAACCATTACAGTATGATATGATTTCAAAATGAAAATTATAAGGTGATGTTAAACTGTAAATTATTAATCATTGACGAAATTTCCCAAGATAATTTCATTTATGTTTTAATGGGAGAAAATAATGATGTTAGTAAATGGATTGAAGATAAAAGAGACTCATTTACATGTTTATTTACACAAACAACAATTTATATTTACTTGTTTTATTTGGTAATGAGTTTTATAAAGTGGGAATTAGGGTTTAAGATGCCGACTAGAGACTGTGTGGCTGGAACATAACTTGTTGATTAAACATTATAGACTTGTTTACTCGTTCAGGGAGTGGTTGGTTATAATAGACGTGATTTAGCTATCAAATTCGATCCTTATTTATATCGAAAAATTCATGACGATCGTTTTATTAAAAACAGTTTGGTTATGCTGAAAGTAAAAAAAACAAAAACTTTACAATGAAATTTTCACTTTCTCTTACTACTGTAAGAGGAAGTACTGTGATTGTGACAAATTTTCCATATCAAATTTTTCACCGGTAAAACATGTTTTGAGATTTCCTCAGTCCAAAAAAAGTTAGTGGTCTTCGGAAAATTGGTGTGTTTTTCGTTTGTTTTCCTACCAGCAGTATCCGTTTAATTATGTATAAAACACATAAGATGTTTCAAAATTTGTACAATATGTTATTAAACAATTTATTGAATATAAAACATATTTAAAAAATGTTCATCCAATTAGAATGATAATAAAATTTCTTTCATTAGAAGTAAGGAAACGGTTTTATTACCCATTCAAAAAGCTAAAACTTGCTTTTCGTGCGAGAATTCAAGGTTCGATTCCCGTTAAGGCAAATTCGGTGTTGACCCAGCATCGTAAAAATGTAGGGAAGGTAGGGAACTGTAGGGAAGGTACAGTTAGTAGCGCTCCAGGTAGCGAAAGTCAGAACTAAACGGTGAGGGAACTGCGGCGTGCTTACCACTCGTCCCCCAATACATCGTGTCTGGCAAGCCTTGGTCCTTCATGGAATGTTGTGCAATAGGTTTTTTTTTTTGGTGGAGGGACGGGGTTGTGCTTCTTTTCTAAAGGTGCTGTTTTAATTTAGTTTACAATTCTATCATCTATATACTATTAATGAGAATTAAACATATTATCAAAATCCGTGTTTGAAGAAAATCGGTTAACCGGAAGTGCGATTTTATTGAACAGTCACTTTTTTCCCCGTTTTCTGCAATTTTCTCCGTACAAACACGGACAGCGTTCATTAAACTTGTTTATACTAACTACTTAGAGAGACCAATCACTTTTATTATAAAGTTTTTCCGATACTATATGCTTTCCTCAAAAAAGTCGTTTTATTATGAACTTTAGATTCTCCCATTCATATAACTTGAATAAAACTAAAAAACCCTATTATCTATATATATAAAAATTCAGCATCCATATGTTTGTGGCCGCAAAACTCGAAAAGAAGTCGATGGATTGACTTGAAATTTTGACACGGGGTTGCGTTTCTAAATAAGAGTGTTTATATATACTTTTTACTCCAAAGTGCCCACGGAAATGGGAAATTCTCCGACATTTCGCGAGTTTGGCAGAAATAGACAGACGCGGATGTGTTGCGATGGTGGCGCGCTCCTCTGAACCTCTTTCTCAACTACCTATAAGTACTTCTCACCGCCTTCATCTCGAAGAACTCACACCAGTCTCGCGCAGTATTAGTAGACAAGGTATTCCAAAGCATCAAAACAAATTATCATAATCACGCATGATTAAGCGGAAGAGCCATTCTAGCGGCTAAAAATGTCGACGTATTCGACATGAACAACATCATTCTAAACAGAATCGCAGGTGAAACAGTGACATACAAATCCATTGACACCGTGATGGACCAAAGTGAATTTCTGAATTTTCCATCGGAATTTCTTAATTCATTCGATGTTCCCGGATTACCGCCACACATTCTAAATTTGAAAAGTGGAATGCCAATTATATTACTCCAAAACATCAATCAGCCAAAGTTATGTAATGGTACCCGATCAGTAGTTAACAAATTGATGAATAATAATTGAAGCAACAATTCTCCATTGACTACTACTTCCACGAATAGCACTCATACCGATAGATATGGAGTTCGAGTTCAAATGACTTCAATTTCTAATACGCCTTGCGTTCGCTATGATTATCAATAAAACTCACGGACAATCTTTGCAAGTGTGCGGTTCGAATTTAGAAAACGAATGCTTCTCTCATGGGCAATTATATGTCGCATGCTTCAGAGTCGGTAAACCATCTGATCTTTATGTTTATGCAGAAAACGGACAAACAAAAAAATGTAGTCCATTTACTAGCTTTACAATAAAACAAGACTTTAAGTTAAAAACATTTTTTCTATGATTCTTTTCAGTTCACAGCAACGCAAAGTAGGGTAATAAAATGAATGATGTGTTTTCTTGCTGAATCTATGTTAACTATAAATACTCCTATTTACTTCTCTAATAATTAAAATCAGACTGAGCCATAGCGAAGCGTGGCCAGGTTTAGCTAGTTCTTAATAAAACTTCAATGTAATTCTTTATATGTTTCAAGAGAAATAGTCAATTAGAAATTATCTAAATTGCAGTAAGAAAAAGTCAAGGAAGGAATTAACTCAGTGCTAGCGCGTTGAACTAGCATCGCGGAAGTCCCGGGTTTGAGTTCAGGCAAAGCTACGCTTCTACGCTGTAGAAGCCTCTACAGCTCTCTGTTCGGTGATGAGTGGTGTTGTCTGTGGAGAACATTGTCCGAAGGCCGACAATGCACTGAGAAGGCTCTGGGCACAAATGACTGTAGATGTTGTGACGCGCTAAATTTGAAAAAAAGAAAGAAAAACATATAGAATTGAAAGAGAAAGTTTCCTACCAGATCTTTTCTTGTTTGGCTGTTCGGACGCTAATCTTGAACGTGAAGAAGTTTTTGAATATAGAAAATGCAAAATTAATTTAGTGCTTGTGTCGCATGACGTCTAAAGATAAAAAATTATTATTAAGAGTTTGGGGGGGGGGAAGAATGATTATTAGTTTTAAACATGACCTAAATATATTAGGATAATGAATTTGTTTTATAAGTATAAATGGGGGGCAGAAGAGGTGGGTGAATTGAGTAAGAATTTTTAACTTTATATTTAGTAGTCTACAGCAGTGAAAAAGTTTTATTCGTCTGTGGAAAAGGAAAGCCCTACGTTATCCAAAACCCTTCCGGGCTTGTATAGCTTCCCAAAAAAGAAACAATTTCAAGCTGAGTGTAGACAAAAATAAAAAAAAAAAAACCGATAACCAATTCTGATTCACTTAAGATTAGATGTTAAGAGAAAAGAAAATCCTAAGTTCTAACCAAAGTTCCTGAACCAAAACTTCTTTAGAATCCAAACACAATCTGAAAAAAAAAAAACATATAAGAAAAGAGATTGTGATAAAAATCCCCATTTAGTAGAGATGTCTCTTTAAACTACATTGCGTAATAAGAGGATATCCATTCAAATGGCTGAGAGAAATCCGTTAAAAAAAGTCACAGTATCATGCAATTAGTATTTTGGACTTATGACAATCTACTAAGTTCATTCATAAAAAATGGAATGCTGTAAAATTGTCCCCAGCCTGGTATGTAGATAAAAATGTATCTCCCAATGACGACAGTGCCACTAACAGACTCGAGATTAATGAAGGGAATAGTGGCGGCTATTAAGTGTGTGTAAGTGTTCACAGTAGACTACTTTTAATGTTAACGGTTCACTGGATTAGCTTTGATCAATACTTTATCATTTTAAAATTCCATTATTTATTTATAAATAAATTTTTTAATATATTTTTAGATTTTATTGAAAATTTAATAATAAAAATCTGTAATTACAATTTTTTTATTAAAAAAAAAAACGAACTTGTAATAAACATCCTGTCTTGCTGTTATTTACCAAGTAAATTATTCCAGTTTACTGTAATATTAATTATTTTCAACGTTAGAAATGGTTAAGGATGAAGTTAACGCTACACTACACCCAGACTTACCTAAATACCAGCTGGTTTAATAAAAAAAAATAAATGCTTTAAATATTAATTCAAAAAATTAACACACAAACCTTCCAAGATTGTATATTTTATTTATAGAACTGTTTATTATTTAGTAGCGTTTTTTTTTTTTTTTTACTTTACGTTTTATAAATAAGTTTTACCCAGTTCTATAAAACATTTTCAACTCTTAATATTTGTTTTAGTTGCTGTTATATATATTTGTGATTTAAAGTGAAAAAAAAAAGAATCAAATTCTACAACTTGGCAATGAATCAATTTAGTTCTGATCTTTTAGTTCTGTCCGTCGAAGGCATCCAAAATAAATTAGGCCTAAGAAATACTTATTAGTTAATATAATTATATATAAACTAATAAACTGTCTATAAATTTCAAATTTACTCTTTGTTCTAATATAAATATTCTAGTAGGTAACTATCCTGGCAGGTAATACAAATGATTACAGTTTGATCCCAGAAAAAAGTGCCAGTAACATTGAACCAACAACCCCAAATAACATTTGAAAAAGTGTTCAAAGAAAAAAAATGGTAGAGATTTAAATCTGTACAATCAGCATTGGAATGTTAAAGGAAAACCTTATAATCGTTTACGAGTAAATCCGAAATAAAAAAAAAAAACGGAAAAATCTATTGTATAATGTGACGCTTCACGTTAAAAGATTTTCTTCAATGTTGAAAATGTGGATGGGTCCGCAATGCTGGATAACATCCGGTATTTTATCCTGCGAAGCATGCATATTAGTTATGTTCCTGACCGGTTTCGGATATTCATCCATCGTCACAGCAAATTCACCAAGTTCGTGTAGAGAGTTCACTTCAACGAAATGTTTCTGTAGATTCACAGTTGTTGGTTGTATGTATGTGGGAAGGTTATAAGGTTATGTTACTACATGTGTGTGTTTCATGACAAAGTGAAATTATTATAAATTGTGATTAGGCATTAGAAAATAGTGTGTAATAAATAGCATGTTTTGAAGAATACTTTATAACTAAATTTTAAGACGGTTGTTAAGCATGCTCAGTGTTTTATCAAGCAAGTCATTTTCATTGGAGGGGGGGATAAGTTATTTCAGGAGTAAACTGTACTATAAGATTAGATAAATTTTAAGGAAAGGCAATTAATGGATGAATTTTAAAGAAAGGCAATGCAAAGTTTATGGACAGTGAAAAGTTTGTACAAATAAGAAATAAATGTGAAAAAGAAGCAGGGTTAATATAAGAGAACATGTAAGTAAATTGATATGTAAGAAGGTGGTAACAAACAGCAAATTGGAGATGATTTTAAATTAGTAATAAAGGAAATCAAATGTGTGCGTTATTATTTATCATGCTTATTTTTAATTATATTAATTTATATTTAAATTACATTAAGAATATGTTGAGAGAGATGTGGTGGCATTTGTAAAGGTATTTTTAATAGGGCACGGTAGGAGATTTTAAATATATCATGCAAATAATCTGTACTTTAATCGGGGAAAGAAGAAGAAAATTTAGTTCCACAGGTTAGAATTTGACAAAAATGCATGCAGTGTCCATTTTTTTTTTGTGAGCATATATATTTATACATATATATACATATACATATGTGTCTGTGTGTGTATATATGCATAGATGTCTTTTATACTAGTTTGATGGTATGTTTGTAATACAGTTAGGTGTGAGGAATGACCTTAAAGAGTGTGTGTGAGTTATAGTTTATTTGGTCATTCATTACGTTTTTGTGGATAGTCTTGGGTTTGTATATTTCTATTTTTTCTAAAATGTCCATTCGTCTTCCTTTTGTGCCTTTTGTGTAATAGGACCATTGTTTTTTCTATACTTTGTGGTTCTTGGTTGTTCTTTAAAAGGTGGTTAGCATAAGTGGAGTCGGTTTTGTTGTATTTATAAGAGCGTAGGTGCTCTTTAAACCTGTCTTTGAGGCGTCTTCCGGTCTGGCCTACGAACGTGCAATTGCATTCGGGGCAAGAGAGTTTGTATATACCACTTTTGTCATACAGGCTGGTTTTTCTGTATCTGATGAACACCAGAACAGACTAACCCGCAACCAAGACGAAAATCCCACAACACCCAACATATTCGCCACATTCACATACATAAGAAACGAGGTTTACAAATTGACAAACTTTTTCAAAAAACTAGGCTTTAGAACAGCATTCAGAACAAACAATAAACTTATAAACAAAATATGCACACATACACTGCCAGGAGTGGAGTGGCAGTATCTAACAAACCCAATTTCTCTCGTTTTAACACCCAAAGCCATACTAGAAGCATACAAAAAATGTAAGAACTTGGTCGATTAATGCCCAGAAGTTCCCCTCTCCCCAAAATTAAATTTCCCGGGAAAAAGTTTTAAAGAAAAGTGATGAATATCTGTGTGCCTAGATTTAGTATACGAAGTTTAAAGGAAATTCGTTGGAACCAGTTTGCGAGAAAATTGCGAAAAATAAAAACATTCGTTAAGTCGCACATCTGTTTGATGGATTTTTGCCAAAAACTTTCATGCCAGATGCGATGCAGATGGTCGCCTAAACGGAATACCAAGTTTGAGCTCCCTGCAATTTTTCGTTTTCGATATATTTTGTTAAAAAACACACATACAAACCAATCGCTAAAAACATTTTTTTTTCGCACTCAGAGGATCCCAAAATACGTATTTCCAGTGAAAACACAATTTCCAAAATTTGACACTATCGCGAATACTTCCTCTTAATAGGAGTACGAGAAAGTAAAAAGTGGATCTTAAGCATCAACCATTCTGACCCCAATAGACCATTCCCCTACTAACCTTAATAAGCTCAATGGCTTGAATCAAAGGTTGGAGCAAGTCTTCAACATAAACAAACTGGTCAGTATTAGGTTTATTTTTTTCTCTCTTTTAATTTGAATTTAGAATTTGGTGAGTGTTAAGATAACCAAGGTGTAGCTAGATCTTCATTATATTCTAAACGTCCTCCGATTCATGTCTAGTATTACATTCATAGCAGTGGACAGTTATCATTGTCCCAACTCTATTCGTCTATCTGTTAAACTATCTTACTTTTTACTTTACCAATGATTTAATACTAGTCATTAGTCTGATGCTTTTACAATACTGTTTCAATTGATATTTTTCTTAAAGGCAACATAAGTTCCTTAACAAATCGGTCGCCTTGACGATCAAGTTCACACAATCTGCGAGTTTTTAACAACCACTGATGTCTCTATGATGCTTCTAGAGCTACTACAGAATTGTACGAGGTTTGTGGACAGGAGTGGAGTTACACATTCCGTGCTAGCACATTTAGCAGTTTTTCTCCCGTTCTGTACCGACATGTTTATAATTGCGTCTTGACAATAAATCTCATATGCATAAGTGCGTATGTAAATGTTGCTGAAATGACGCTGAGTAACGTTTCGAGATTTATCAATTACAATCGTAACATTTCCACAGCATGAATATATAAAGCCTGAAAATTCCGCTTTAAAAACCAACCCCTCGTCTAGGTTGTTCTAGACGAGAAGAACTTAATCTTTCTAGTCAGTGCCATATAGTTAACCTCTTGGAGCTTCCAGCTTTCGTTTCTGCCTATTTACTGTATCCAGCCTCCAGAGTTTCTTCTAATAAAGTGGAATTCGCTCTAGGAATCATGCAGATACAGAAAAAGTAGAAATTTGGGAGAGTGATTCTTCAGTAAGTAAGACTTTCCATGGTCGTTTCTCTAGGAGACCCAATTTTGCATAACGGCGGGTCAGCTCTATTGTAACTTCCACCTGGAAGTCCAAAATATAAAATATAAGCTATTAAGCTTTTCGAGTATTGACACTTCATTGTGAGATACAAACTGACGAATAAATTTCCGTATACCTAAATATAATCTTAACTTTTCATACCGTTATCACGATGCCTGTGCTGTTACCAGCTGGGGGAGCGGGATATACTCTCCCTAGAACTCTCCAAGATCTTGGGATGCCCTAGAGAGCTTAACTTGGAGGGGGTGCTACAGATGAACAAGCCTCACCTATGGCATCAGAGGGGGCCCCATTTGCCAGCAATGGTCGCAGTGCACCCTTGTACCCAAATACCGTAATACAGTTATCAAATAAAAATCTTGAATTCCAATTCTTAAAAAAAAAAAAATAATTACAATCAGCAAAGAATAAACCACAACTTTTATATAAGTTAATTTTTATACTATAATAAAGTTTAGAGAACTAAAAATGGGTAAGATGTAGTAGAGTAATAAAACTAGTAGAGACAATGTGTTGACAATCTATCCCAATTTAGAAAAGAGCCCATTTAGACTGGAAGTTAGTTCACAGTTATCAGGAGAAGCCTCTAAAGACCGGCTGGAACCATGCCCCGTTCAAGATAACTTATTCCTCGCACGGATTTCATATCCGTTTTCACTTATTCCTCGCCTGCTCGCAAATTCTCATTCAATTCCCCAACCAGAACACAAATACAGTTACAATGCTTTAACGCATAAATTCCCAACATGACCTCTTACAATACTAACAAACAGCAAAACTCTAAATCATCTTCTTCAGTTAATCTTCATTCGTGCATACTTAATCCGCGACTTCATCCATAGAATATTGTTTTATATTTTTTTTTAATACCAATATAAAATGTTGAATATAAAAATACAGTTTATCTGTGTAAACATTTTTTGTTAATATCTATTAAAAGGAGAGTTATTCCGAGGAAAATATTGCTGAGAAATACTCCCCACTCCTACCACTTTCTCTTACTGCAATTAATTCAATTATAAAATTCATAAATTGCCATTAAACTTGGCCATTTTTATTCAATTGCCCTAGCATAAGGATACAAATGGTGGGTTATGTACATTGGTTGGCTCAGATGGCAGGCAGAAATTGAATGTGTCTACGTAATCAAAAAGATAGCGCACAAAATCCAAATTTGACATTATTTGAAATATAACGTCACAGATTCCTCAAAACACCCTAAAATATTTTTTCCAGATAAATATTTCAAATAATAATTTGAACATTATCGATAAAGTCGTTTTCGAGAAAATTCCACCCCCCACCCCCCCGGTAACTCAGTAATAAAAAATCGCACTTCAGTTTAGCCAATGTTGTTAAAGTTTGTTTATTCTAGCAATGCTTATACAGTAGTTGTTGTGGTTGGTTCCGCAGAGCTGGAAAGTATCAGAGATATAGCCTGCTTCTTTTTGCAGCCATCCACTGGTTACGGACGTTCGCCCATCATCAGGGTGCTTTTTGTAAAACAATGTGATAACATAGATTTGCATAGAGCTGTCAAACTGTGTATCAACTAAGTTTGCTCTGTGCAAATCTATGTTGTTGTGGTGGTTGATTCCGCAGAGCTGGAAAGCATCAGAGACATTTTCAACGTGGTAGCCTCTTGCATTTTGTGTCCTCGTCGGTTTCGACGTTCGCCATCTCGGATGCGTTTGTCCGACACCGTGTGATAACACAAACTTGCACAGAGCAAATTCAGTTTATACACTCAGTATAAACTAAACTCAGTGTATAAACTGAATTTGCTCTGTGCAAGTCTGTGTTATCACACTTTCTGACAAACGCATCCTGAAGATGGACGAACGCTCGAAACCGGTCGGTGACCACAAAATGAAGCAGGCTACCACGAAAAATATCTCTGATGCTTATATGTAATTCACTTATTATATAGATGGTAAAACCATAAGTAATACTGAATCTGTACTTTTGAGAAAAGTTTAACGCTACTTCCCCCCCCCCCACCTAGAACCCTCGAAAAATCAATTTTTGTGCAAAAATGGTTAAAATGAAAGTGATAAGCATTTATGTGAGTGTAGATAATACGTATGAATTTTAAAGAAAACAAATTTCGAGAAAATCGAGTAAAATGAAAATAAAGTAGTATTCAATACTTCCGGTTGATGGATCTTGACTGAAACCTTCCTGTTAGATGCGTTGGTATGAAACTAAAGCGATGTGAATTACCTGCAATTTTCCGTTTTAGAGATATTTTGTTCACACACATACGTACAGACTATTCGCTAAAAATATTTATTTTTTTATTTTTTTTTAATTTAAGGCGCGTCAACATCTATGGTCATTAGCGCCCGGAGCATTCTCAGTCCGCTGCCGGCCTCCGGACAATGTTCTTTCGCTACAGACAATACTGTCCATCACCGAACAGTAAGCTGTAGGGGCTCCTAGGAAGAAAAAATCTAAGGGTAGCACTGGACTCGAACCCAGGACCTCCGCGTGGGAGTCCAATGCGCTAGCCACTTAGCTAATCCCTCCCTTTATTATTTTTTCTTATTTTTTTTTTTTTTTACTCAGTGTAGCTCAAACTATTCAGTATTTCCGGTGAAAACTCAATTTCGAAAATTTGACACGCTTGCTATACTAATACAATAGAAATCTACCACATATATATTCGTGAAAAGATATCACGAACGACCTATAATTATCGGGAACTTGTTTATCACAAATAAATGAATAAGGTTTGAAGTTTACACTTGTTATCTAAGTAAACTTAGAGTAAACAGTTTTAGATATGATAGGTGATAACTTCATGATGAATTTGTTCTGAACTGTCTTCTAAAACTAATTTAACTGTATTGACTTCTTGAACTGTGACTCTATTGTGTGACATATATGTTCTCTAACCGTATAATTTAAACTATGGCGAAATATGTGGACTTATATGATAACGACGAGTAGTTAATATCTGTTTGATAGTTTGGGACTTTTTAATAAGTTATTTGAAGGATACAATTTTCTGGAAGTTGGTCAACCGGATTATTATTTATCCATATTGTAACCTAATAGAGATAAGCATAATGTGCAGAACTATTGCGGCATGATCTTATTATGCATTCTCAATAAAGTTTATGTTAAAATTTTAAATCAACGTCCAGAAGAAATAGATTTTAAAAAACAATGTAAAGTCTATAATATCAATTAGGTTTCATGCCAAAATCGAGTACTATCGAAGCAATGTTTACACTAGATGGATTGATAAAAAAATACTCTGTAAATATTAAGAAGAAAAGTATTTATGTAGATTCGGGGAAAAAATGTAGCTTTTGTGGATCTGGACAAAGCTTTCGATAAGGAGATGGATGAGATTATATGAAGTAGGGATCTCTTATAAAATAATATACGTAATTAATAAAATGTACGAAAAAGTAAATTTAATGATAAAAACTAAACCTGACAACGCTTTTGATAATTGTGTAAGAATGCTGGAGTAACGCTGGGATGTGATCATCTGGGTACGTTATTCTAGTAATTGATGCCCACTTTTTCAGGCGGGCTGAACGTCCAACTACCAAAGTAGGTGTCGTGGACGGGAGCTGAAGCTAGTATTAACATTTTATAAAAGAATATAAAATTTAACAGTTATACGCGGGTCTCGAACTGGGAACCTTTCAGTTACAAGTCCATAATCATAACCACTATACCAACTCTCGCCTCGTATTTATTGTTCATATTAATAAATTAGTAGAATATATATGTAACCGAAGTACATGTACCTTGTTGTAATGGAATCGATGATATTGCTTTAGTTTCTGAAAGATTGCAAAAGGCCTTAAACTGATTAGAATTGTTTTGTAATAATTTTTTGTATTTTTGAGAAGGGCTAGTGCACTGTGACCTTACGATCTATTTGTAATGATTATGCAATGAATGTTAATTTCCTAAAAGCTAAAATTGTCGTCTTCAGAAATTCTAAAACATTAAAATCGCATGAAAAGTGTAATTAATAAATGTTTGGGAGTTCCAAGAAAAAGAGAGCAGTGAATGAATTGGATTTGAAAATGAGATTTGTAAGGAAGGCCATTAATACCATTCAGACCGCTAAATATAAAGGAAAACTGGCATTAGGAAGGTTCACAATTTTAATTAATAATTAACTGATTTATGTTTCAAGGAAAAGATTTTAATGTTTGGTTATTAAATGTAAAATAGAATTATGAGGTTTAGATAGTTCAGTAAAAAATTTACAGACACTGTTTAATGAATTTTACAAATATTATCTTAAATTATCGAAATCCGGATTGTTATTGGAGTTAGGACTCAGGCCTTTTAAAATAGAAAGTTTAAATTTTATTGTCCTATAAAATATAATAAAAATAAACAATTAATTAATAAATGTTTGGGAGTTCCAAGAAAAAGAGAGCAGTGAATGAATTGGATTTGAAAATGAGATTTGTAAAATTGGATAAAGATGGGTTTTTTAATTTGATTGCAATCGTTTATCAGATAAAATATGAATTAAATTAATTAGTGAAAGATTGAATGACATAGCCAGGACATTGGCTGGGATATCAATAAAAATTACTTTGGATTATTATTATTTTTTTAATTAAAAATAAAATTGATTAAACTTCAACATATTATCTGAATAATGCACAGGAAGTGGAGAGATATTTGATTTAATAGTTTAGATTAGAAATATGGTGAAATGGGTCTTTTTGATGGGGGGGGGGATATCCTAAGAAGAAGGTTTGTGCTCTTGTTACGGGGTAACAAGGGTTGAATTGTTCGGCTCCTCTAGTTGTATGTTTAGGATATTATAGTAGTAAGATTAGGTAGTATATAGTTAGATTAAGATAGTGTAATTAGTTAAATTAAGTTAGGATAAGTAGTTTATTAGTGTATTGGTATGAATGTGTATGATTGTTTCGATAGTATAAGTTTAGTTTTATTTAGTGATAATATTATAGGATTAAGGTAAAAGAAAACTAGAGGAGAAGACTTGAAGAGAGAAGAGGAGAATAGAAAATTGGGGTGGAACTGGAGGATGAGAAAGAAGTGGGGAGAAGAGAAGAGAGAAGGTTAATAGGGATAACCGGAAAGAAGGTAGCCTAGCCGGCTAGTGAGAAGTGAGCTCTGAATAAAACGAGAAAGAAAGATTTTCCCACGCGAAAGCGGATAAGCGGACTTCCTCCAGACATCATACCCATGAAGGGGATCGAAGAGGAGGAGCAGCACAAGAAAACAAACAGGTGCCTTTGTTGTGTGTGAAGGAAAATTAACAAACTGTGTCATGTAAACCCTACTAACCAGGCCTGGTGTTAAATAATACTTAAAATATAAAGAAAATTAAAAAGAGAAAATAAAAACGAAACAAAAAAAAGGGGGAAAACCTTGTTGGCCACATTTATTGTAATATAAGTTTCTTTTATTTCATTCTGTTCTTTTCCTTATTTTCCCAGTGTAATTTTTGTGTTATTATTAATTATAATATGTATATTTGAAATTTACTTGGTGTTATTTTTCCCCGTTTGTCAAAAGTTGCTTGTAGGCCGTAGAAATCGGCAAATTTTAAAAAGCTAAGTACAGTTGTAAGCAGCTTGATAACAGGTAACTCGTTAGCTGAGAGCGGTAAGGCGCCGGCCTCCAGACCCTAGAACACAGATTCGCATTTGGCCAGTTTCTTACTTTTTTTTATTTGGAAGGAAATTATTTTTTTAATTTTTTTTTTATTATTAATTTATAATATAGCTGTTTATAATTTTTATTTTTATTTTAGAAAGCATTTTTCGTTTTTATTAACACAATTTTTATGAATATTACCGTTCCAAAATTTTATTTAATTATTTCAGAGTATTATTAAAATTATTTGAAGTATTTTTATTTTTATTCATTTGGAAAAATAGGTTTCTCTGTTAAGCCTATAGAAAGGAAAAAAAACAGAGTGGCGTCCTGTAACTTCCCTTCCCACATTCCCGTTAACCCACATTTTCCTGAACCCCCCCATCACCACTGAAGCTAGCAGCAATGTGGGTGCAGCTAAAAGGGTGAGGTGTAACACTCTATGTGAAATTATGAGAAAATAAATATATACTGTGGAAGTGTCCTGTCAATGAGTATAATAAAATGGGTTGGTGTAGTGGTTATGTACATGGACTTATAACTAGGAGGTCTCCAGTTCGAGTCCCGCGAGTAAAAGTTAAATTTTTTATATTCATTTAAAAATTAAGTAAAGTAGGTGTTTCCACCCCTTCCCATGACACCGAATTTGGTAGTTGCATGTTAAGCCCGCCTGAAAAAATAGGCATATTACTTTACGTTACTTACTTACTTTACTTATTGTTATTATAATTTCTGTGTTTATTTTGCCGTTTTGATTTTTATTTCTGTACAAGAAAATATGGAAGAATCTGTTCAATATTTTATTTGTTTATTTTATTACAAAGCCCTTCTAGGCCTCTTTAGCTACCCCCAAAGATCGGAGCCTTCTCAGCGCACTGCCGGCGTCTCGTTACTGACAACACTGTCGCGTCATCGAACAGTGAACTGTAATAGGCTCCTAAGGAGAAAAAAATCTAAGGGCTGCACCTGGACTCGAACCCGGATTCTCTGCTTGGTAATCCATTACGCTAACCACTTAGCTATTTATTCCCTCCCTGAAGTATTAATTGTTTATTATGATATTGTACAAATATTAGAGATGTTTTCCGTGATAGCCTGCTTCTTTTAGTGCTCATCGCCCATCATCAGTATGTTTTTGTCAAAACATTGTGATAACATAGACTTGCACAGAGCAAATTTATTTGACACACTAGTTTTTTAAAACTGTTTTTGTTAGGACCGAACTAGGTTAAGAGGGGGGTTGATTTCCCTTGAATTGAAAGGCCAGCGGACATTGCTCTTTTTAAAAATGGGGAAGAAAGGAAAACTTTAAAAAAAAGGGAAACAAAGTGTGTCTACTACCCATCCAGGTATCAACGAACCCCTCTCTTAACCTAGTTAGGACCTAACAAAAATACTTTTAAAAAAACCAGTGTATCAACTAAATTTGCTTTGTGCAAGTCTATGTTATCATACTGTTTTGACCACCGGTCGTTGACCACCAAAAGAAGCAGGCTATCACGGACAAATATCTCTGTTTCTTTCCAGCTCTGAGGAACCAACCACAACAAATTACAAACCAACGAACCAAATTACGAACAACCACCAAATTATATAACGAAATATAATATATATTTATATAACGAACTATATATTTTATATATATTATCTATATCTATATCTATATCTATCTATATTATATATATAATAAATTTTATATATATTATATATTTTATTATTGATATATTTATATGATTGTATGTTTTATTAGTTATATATTTTATATATATTATTTATCGAACTATATATTACGAATATATATTTATATAACGAAATGTTATATTACAAACCAAATACAAATTACGAACCAACCACCACAACAAATACTATTAACGTTTGATCAATATTATTACTTTTTTGATCAACTTCATTTTGTTTGTTTGTTTTTTATCATTATAAATGACAAACTTCTATAAGAAAGAATTGCTTTTAAATTATAAATTTTGATTGATCGAGAAAATATTTCAATTAGAACTATAAAAACTTGTAATAGAAAGTAGTTTGAAAGTTTTACAGAGTTTTCTTTATTTATTTTTATAAATAAGCATAAAGTTCTTTATTTCTAGAGTTATACATGGTTACTTTACTTTTAGTTGAAAAAAAAAACAACGACCGATGGGGAAGGGGAACAAATTCTAAGCGGATTGGTTCAAACTTTCTCCTATCCAGAACTACATATGTTCACAAAAAAAAAAGGAAAGAAAACTTTGATATCTTAAAAGGAAGTATGTATGTAAATCTTAACCCCTTTTACCATTTTTTTTTACTCATAGTATATCGCTTTGATTTTCTTGAAGACGTCACCTTTATGTTTGACTTATTGAAAACTTTTTTTTTTGCTTAAAATATTTTTTGATATATAAGAAGACTTTGTTTGAATTCCATCTTCATACCTATCCTATTTTATCCTTTTTTTTTTTTTTGATTTCACATTTCTTTAGAAAGATATTAAACCGAATATTTTTCCATATCAGATCAGTAAAAAGTTTTTAAAAAAATATGCTTTGGGGGGGGAACTTTTATTTATATTTACTTATTTTAAGATTCAATTTATTCACATAACATCACTTTTAGCTAATAAGATTTTAAAAAATTCTTATATAAAATACACATACGCACACACACACACACACACACACACACATACACATGATTTATTATTATTTCAATTCTCCAGTTTCTATAGTCCACTTTTCTTACAACTGGAGAAATGACAGTGTAGTGAAAGAAGAAATGCAAAAATAAATAGTTTTGAAAAATAGTTTAAATGAAATAATTTTGGCAAAAATAATGTATTTTAGAGTCAGGAACTAAAATGTAAGGTCATTGTTACTAAAGAGACAAAAGCACAGGAATCCATTAGGAAAATAACAATGCCATTTGGCCAACTGTTTTGTAAGAGAAAATCCCCGGTTAGTGAGGGCATTCCTTCAGGACAGTCTGCATTCTGCTTTCACAGCCAGAACACTAGCTTCAGGAATCGCACTCTTAAACTCAAGCCAGTGATAGAGATTTGCCTTTAATCTAGATGATTATTAAGACAGTTGGTTGAAGACACCGAAGCAGAACACTTGCTTTTCGCTCTCTTAGCATCAGTGCATATTAATAAGTTTATAATATCTTGTAAATAACATAATTTAATATCTTATTCGTTTATAATATCTTGTAGTTATTATTTTAATAGAATATATTTATTGTTAGCAGTGGTGACTACTTTCTTATTACTAATACTTCTCTCTTAAACATATATACTTAGAAGCCTTTTACTAAACCGCTCACGCCACAAGCTACCAGCACACAAATACACAATATCACCAATTACATTTCAATGGAATTTTACATTGTAACAAATATTACTAATATAATATTACTACATAACTATAGAATATTACAAAATAGATAATTGTGTTTCTTTTGTGCCTAGCTAATTTTCACAGCCTCCCCCCTCTCTTCTCTTTCTCTTACTCCTCTGGGTAAGAAGAAGTATCGCGATCTTATCGAAATTCATTTCGAAATTATGTTTTTGACAAAATGAATAAACTTTTCGTTTTGGATGGTTTACCGCCAACAGAAATTCCTCCAAAGTTGGCGAAAGAGTATTAAAATACAAAATATTAAATTGCTAGCTTATGTGCCTGATCTAGTGCTGATTAGTATGGATTTCATGAATTGCTTTGCTACATAATAAATAATCAATCAACTTTCTTGAAAAATAGCGAATAGTCCAAAAAAGTGTGTAAAGTTTGCCCGAAATTGGATTGTTCATAAAAGGAGAATATAAATTCGTAGGAGCTTAGCTTGTGATACTGGATTCCTCCCCTATCCCAATTACTTCATTCTGATTGGTGGACTATAAGGTGTGAAAAATGATGTCTAGCCAATCACAAATCGATACACACCCAACATTAAAAACTACATTCTAATTGGCTGAAATTATTCCCCCCTTAATATAACCATAACATTCATGCCGTATATTAAAATGAGCTCCTATGCTATCATGTTACCCGGATACAAATTGGTATTTCACTATCCGTCTTCTTTTTTTCAGGAAAATAAAATGAGCGATTTTTTGGGGATAGTTGCAGCATTTCAACATCCATATTATTTATGTAAGATATGATTCAACAAAATTGAAAACATTATTTATTGTACATGTAATAAACATTCAAATTTTGTACTATCTTTATCAATAAGAACATAGAGAATTATGCATGCTTCACAATTGTATTTCTCTTATAGTCTATTCATCTAATCTACTTAAAGTGACATTCAAAATATTGGAGGCTACAAATTGCACTGCTCCATTCAATGAGTTTCTTTGAGAAGTCTAAATCGTATTTGATATATGTATATATTGTTGGAGGCCACTCCCTTTATTTTCTCTTAAACCACAATTTGGAAAAAATTGTATAGCTTTTCATTTTTCCTGGAATTCAATAATATAATTTCAATAATTATAAAATCAATAATATAAAAACTAATTAAATAAGTGAACACAAATTGTTTGTAGCTATTTTATTTATTAAAATGAGCTCCTATCCCATATTAATGGAGTCTGCACCTTATGGAAGGTAAAAAAATGGGCAGCTGAATTTAAACGAGGTCGTACATCGATTGAAGATGATCCATGTCGATTGAAGGACGGCCAAAAATTGCAACTATCGAAGAAAATATCGAGAAGATGCACAATATGGTTCTAGATGTTCGACGATTAAAGGTGTATGAGATAGCTAAGGCTGTAGGAATCTCAGAAGAAAGGCAACGGCACATTTTACACGAAGAACTAAGTATGAGAAAGTTTTGTGCACAAGATGGGTGCCGCATCTGTTAAATTAAATGCTGATCACAAAAAAATAAGAAAACCGAATTTTTCGGCAATGTTTCTGCCGTTTTAAGAAGAATCCAACCGATTTTCTTCACCGATTTGTTACGATGTTTTTTAAAGGTGTATTCACCACTTTACACCTAAGTCAAAACAACAGTCCAAGCAGTGAGTAGAAGCCGGTAGCTCTGCACCGAAGAAAGCGAAGACAATTGCATCGGTTGGAAAGGTTATGGCTAACGTTTTTTTGGGGATTCCAAAAAGATTCCTTTAATTGACGACCTGCCAATATGTCAAACAATTAATGGGGAATATGACGCACATCTTCTTGACCAGCTAGATGAAAAAATTAGACAGAAAAGGCTTGGTTAGAAAAAAAAAGTTGTGGCTTAAAAACGTTTTGGGTCAAATGAAGAGGTGATAGTAGCGGTAAATAGACAATTTGGAAGACTTTCCAGAATCTCACTCAGGGTCGGGGAATCCAGTTATTGGAGAAACGTATTGGTCAAAATATATTGAACTAAAGGGAGACTGCAATGAGAAATAAATGCATTTTTAAAATAAAAAACTCCTTTTCATTTATAGGCCGAGAATTTTTCACCTTGCCGTAATATTTTTTGAGGGAACATGACTTTCCGGCCTCCAAAACCTCTCTAAAATAGTTTTCTTAGAAAAAAAATTTCAAACAACAGTGATAGAGGACGGATTGAACGTTGCATATTTAGTATCAGACGTTCAATGAAACCTGTTGTCTTCTCCTATTATGGATGTAATCGGATCAGATAAGAGATAGAGCCAAAGCAGATAGAGAGTCAGGATCACTCTCTAGTTTAGGCCAGACTAGAGGGGAAGAAACTGTTTAAATTCAGCTGTGTCAGCCATAGGAGGGTGTCTACCGACAGTCTTGTAGTAGAATTCATATATCAGTCACAACGCGTCATCAACCTTTCTCTTTACCTCTCTCTATCATTTTATATATTTTAGTGTAAATTCCAGAAAGTTTTCCTACTTTTCGATTATACAGTGTTCAGCTTTACTTCTAGTTCATTTATCTATCTAATCCAACTTCTCTCCTTCTCAAAACCCATTATATGGAGAAAATAGAAGAAAACTGTACAGTAAATTCGCACTTGTGGTCAAATGTTTTTCTTCAGATTCGGAATTTTAGTAATAAAATTAAATCCCATTAATACTAAATAGATGATAAAATAATAGAATTCATTTGAGGAAAACATAACCTCAAAACTTCCCCTCAAAAACTTAGAAATTAAATGAAGTTTCCCGGAGCATTACGTTTAAAGAAAAATGGAATTGATTTCGTGGAAATCTCAAAAAAAAAAACAAAAAAAAACCTGAAAAATCCATCCAATTATTACTTCCGGTTGACCAATTTTTATCAAAACTTTATTGTCGGTTTCCATGATAGCTCTTAAATATGATGTTTAAAATTTATGCGGCTACAGACAGACACACACACACACACCCGGACCAATTTCTAAAAACCACCATTCCGGAAAAATCATATTTCCCGTGAAAAAAAATTCACTTTTAAAAATTTGACACGATCGCAATACTTTCTCTTACTAAGAGGAAGTAAGAGAAAGTAAAAAGAGAAAATGAATTAACCTTCCCTTTTTTTTTTCTACTCAGTATTAAATCATATATATATTCATTGTTGTGAACCCTTTTTAGAGAAAAGCTAGGATCCTACGTGATGGAATTAAAAAAAAAAAAAAATAATAATAATAACCCAACACTTGAAAAATCCTTCCTCATATTTGCCACAAAGTAAGCGGCAAAGAGGGTGGGCAGCATGCCAATAAGTCCTCTTTATCTCAACTGACGTCACCTTTATTATCAGATCCACAACATTTTTCCCGCGGATTTCCCTCCACCCTTCTTTTTTTCATCTTTCTCTCTCTCTCTCGCCTCCACTCTTCAGATTCTCTTTAATTAAATATTCATTTGCTCTATTCCTTGTTTTTTTTATCTTTAAACTAATGAATACGAATAAGGCAATTAATATTTTTATTAATATATATATATATATTTATACCTATTTGTGGTAATAAATTATTTATATTTTAATGTTTTTTTTAGTTAATTATTTTTACTCATTATAATTTTGTGCACACTATTTTTGCCGCACAATTCTGAACCAAATTACACCCTACATCCGAAATAATAAATTTCGCCAATATCAGCTTCAGACATCACAGATCTTTAAATTAAAAGGAAGGCAAGGATATTTTATTTCCTTTTGTAATTTTCTTATTTAATATTCAAGATATAATTTCTTTTCTTTTTTTTAAACAGTTCTAAAAATTTTATGTATTTATTACCTTTTTTTTTTTCACTAATTGTTTTTTAAGTAAACAAAAATATGTTTGGTGTTCACGTCACTTTGTCTTACTGTAGTTTTACATAGTTTTTATTATTACCACTAAAATTTAACTGGATTCATGTTATAGCTGGGGGAACTTAAACTGAAGACAACATTTCACCGCAACGTGACCTACCAGATCCGCCAATAAAGTAACACTTTAACGGTAAACCGAGGTTTTTCAAACGTATAGAATTTAGCATTAACGTAAACATTTTAATTGTTATTAAATAGGGTACAATATATTATAGAATATCCGAAAATGGCATTTTAATGGAAAGCGCAATGTCACCGCCAAAACCCTTTTAAAATGAACATATCTGAAAAAAATATTTCAATTAAAAATTGTAGCGGTTTACATATACTGGGTGACCCAAGGTATATGAATAACGATATTTTATCGAAAACTAAGGTACCTAGAAAAAAACTAAAAAACACGTGTCCCCGTAGTTTTTTTGTTAGAAATACAATTTAATTTGCAAATTTGTTTTCGTACTTCCAGAAGCGAGATGCAGGCACCAACTTCATTTTTTTCAAATGGGGAGGTATGGTTTTTATTTATGAAATAGACTCCTCTACTTTTTTGTAAGAAAAATTTACTTGAACGGTTTTTTTCTGTAGCGATATTTTACAAGTTATGAATGAAAACGTGATTCTTATAAGAAATCCAATATTGCACTTAGAACGATTAGTAATGAATGTTTAGTAATTAGTGTTTACATTTACTTATTCAACGTGTACCCAATACACTAATGTACAATTATTGTTATTAATTGCTACTTTCAACATGCCAAGAATAGTGTTTCAACCTTTTGAACGTCATGATATGTAAAGGTTTTTTTAGAATGTCGGAGGGTTGCTTTGAGAGCTGCACAGTTTTATGCGGAGAGGTTCCCCGATCGCGAAAGACACCCAGATTACCGCACAATTTTACGTGTAGCACATACTTTTCGGGAATCTGGATCTGTTGTGCCAAATTTAAAAAATCAGAATTTTTCAACACCTGTCCGTTTGTTTGACAATGAACTTAACGTACTTCTCTGGATCCGAGAAAACCTTTCTTCATCCGTACGGTGAATCAGTCACGAATTAGGAATCTCTAAAAGTACTGTTTGGAGGATTATACAAAACTACGATTTACGACCTTATAGGGCATATATCATACAAGGATCGCGCCCTATAGATCATGAACGCCTTATAGAATTTGTTACAATGAAATAGAGATGTATTTCTTTGGTTGTAAGATAGCATGTATTTCTTTGGCAGGAAAAAGCATGTGTATGCATCTCTAATGGTGGGGGCCAGTTCGAGCAAGATCTGTAATTAATGAGGAGTAAAATTTATAATAAAATAGTACTTTTCTTCTTATTCAATCAAAAAACCGTTATAATATCATTTTGAAATTTCTTATAAGAATCATGTTTTCATTCATATCTTGTAAAATATCGCTCAAAGAAAAAAAAACCGTTCAAGTAAATTTTTCTTACAAAAAATAGAGGAATCTATTTCTTAAATAAAAACCACATCCCCCATTTGAAAAAATGAAGTTGGTGCCTGTATCTCCGCTTCTGGAAGCACCAAAACAAATTTGCAAATTAAATTTGGTTTTCTAACAAAAAACTACGGGGACACGTATTTTTTAGTTTTTTTCTAGCTACCTTAGTTTCCGATAAAAAGTCGTTATCCATATATACCTTGGGACACCCTATATATATATACTAATGAAAATAGTTGGAGCTGTTTTGCAAAAAAATACGCAAAAAACTATAAAAAAAAAAATACAATAAGTAAAATGGTACTTTCGGTGGACTGATTTTCACAAAAATCTTATTGTCCGGTCCACTTTTCCTGTCGCAATTTATTCTCTCAACCAGCAATAAGAAAAAGTTAAAAAAAAGAAAAAGAGAAAAAGATAGTTGAGGTTATCATGTATACGTGAGTGTGACCTTGAGTGGCAGCGACTTCTGACTCAACCAAATAAAGTTTGGTTTGTAGCGGCAGTTTATAAATTTTACTCTAACTCTCCCCTTAACCCCCCCTAAAATTTGTTTTTTTCGGAAACAATTTTCTAATGAAGGTATAGGTTTTTTTTTTATTAGTAGAATTAACATTCCAAGTTAATATAAAATAGTGGATATTTTAGAGAAAATTCCAAAAATCTCAAAAACCATTTCGGTAAAGTCGCACCGATTAACCCGGTTAACCGATTTTATTTTTTTTCAAATATGGCAGTGCTTCTAAATATTATATTTGTTCGGTATTTAATATAAATTTAAATTTGCCGCCAACATCGTACAAGATTAGGGGGATCTTATATCATTTAATAATACTTTCCTAATCTATTGGGCTTTTGAGACAGGAGACCATTTGGTAGTGCCTCTTGATGAATAGGCCACTGTTTTCCAGGCTGAGGTTTTTGCAATTCATTGCTTTATTTTGGATGAGAGGGTGCGTAACACTAATTTAAAAGGTGTTTGTATCTGCTCAGACAGCCAGGCTGCGTTGAAGGCGCTTAGCTCATGTGTCTTCACTTCCAGATTGGTGTTGGAATGTTCTAAAAGACTAGAAGATCTTCCTTCATTGAAGGATGTGCTTCTGGTCTGGGTCCCAGGTCATATGGGAATCTGTGGGAATGAGAAGGTGGATAGGTTTGCGACTCTCTCCCCTTCATTGGTCCAGAGCCTGCTGTTGGTGTATCTTCTGGCACATGTTTGTCAGGCTTCAAGACGTAGATGATCTCACAGCACTCATCCTTATGGATGAGTGCAGTGGGTTGTCGGCAGTCTAAGATGCTCATTGGGGGTCCGGACGGAGCTTTGAGTAGTGGGATCCGTTGCCTTTCACGGACCTCTCTCAGTCATCTGGTTGGCTTCCTCACTTGGCATTGTGGCTTAAGGAGACATGTCTATTACAGTGGGACTCGTGCCTGACCCCTTTTATAGAGTGTGTGAGATGGAGGAGGAAACACCCATGCATCTGATGACGGATTGTTTGGGCTGTGAGGAGATTAGGTTTAGGGCCTTCGGCCGGAATAAGATATCGGTAGAGGATCTTAAGCTATGTCCTTTTAAGGTTTTGGGCCGATTTGTTCGGTCTGTGGTGAAACTTGGGTGGTTAAAAACTGGGCCTGGACTTTTGCTCTAGTCCCAGTAGTTTTATTCTTTAGGGGTAGCTATATGGGCCCAGGGAGGCTTTCACAAAAATCTTATTGTCCGGTCCACTTTTCCTGTCGCAATTTATTCTCTCAACCAGCAATAAGAAAAAGTTAAAAAAAAGAAAAAGAGAAAAAGATAGTTGAGGTTATCATGTATACGTGAGTGTGACCTTGAGTGGCAGCGACTTCTGACTCAACCAAATAAAGTTTGGTTTGTAGCGGCAGTTTATAAATTTTACTCTAACTCTCCCCTTAACGTAGAGGTAACCAAAAGCGTAGGGTTTTGCCCTCCCCTTCTTTGAATAATAATAATAAAGGAAAATATTGCGGTCAAGACCAATTTCGTAATTGATTTTTTACCATCAATATAATGTTTCGAGTCTTCCGCTAAATTTACTTTGAATGTCGTGTGGCAAAAAACAATGATACAGTCTTTAATGATAGCGGTCTAGTTTATATTACGCAGCTCAAATATCTAAAATCGCTGGTAGCTCGAACTTGGTGTTCCGTTTCGCTACTACGGCCGTATTTCACATGAAAGTTCCGGCAAAATCCAAGGCTTCTATCTGCAACTTTACTAAATATGTTTTTTCTTCAGTTTTTTTTTGCGAATCTCTCAAAAATGGCTCCACAGATTTTTATTTTTTAACCTTCGTACGACTGTCTTGCACCCATGAATATGTAAATACCGTTATTTGAAACATTTTCTCGGGGAAATTGATTTTTCTTTTTTATGGCCACTGGAGGAAAAAGTAGCGATAAGCTTTCCTCTAAAGTACCACTGGAATACAAAATATATGGTTCGGCTACCTCTATCATATTAATATACATTAGAAACATTCTATTGGGTTGTCGTAAGTGTAGAGAGGGGCGTAGTCTGTGCATTATCTTCCTCTTAGTCTAAGTTGGTCTTAATGCAACACTCGTACGAGAAAGTAAGTGTTTGCACTCATAAAGTGATTCAGTCCATAGAATTCATTCCAGTTTGGTTTGCCCTTAATCGTAAAAACCCTAGTCTATTGATTTTCCTTTGATAAGCCGCAATAAGCTGGCTAACTTGATGACTGAGTTGCAATGCTTCTCCTAGCCTGCACTGATTCATTGTGAAATCACATGGTTGTTACTTCCGGTGAATTTCCTGCCATGCAGCTTCTGGGAGCCCTTTTAATTATTATCCACGATCATCAACCAAGTAGCAGTGTATCGGTGAAGACTCAAGAATTGGAAGCACATAAGAATTATTTCCTTATTCCTATTTTTTCCTCTCTCCTTTTCCCCAATATAGGACGTGTGGGTCTTCCAATGCTAGTAACCAGGGATTCGGCGTTTCAAGGTAAGCACCATTCCTTTGGCTTTTGTTGGAAGTGATAATAGATATTTATTAAATTATTCTCTTTTGTCTTGGCCCAGTTTCCTTATTGTGGTGTATTGACCACGAAGGGGCAAATACTATCTGCTACCCATTATTAAATTTAATTTATATGTCTATTTTTCCCCCTTCATATAATTTTTAAATTTTCCATTTCCTCAAATTATATACAGTCCAACTCAATATATTTATTTTATCATTTTTCCTGTATTACAGTATACCTTATACTGAAGTGTTATTTTAGAGAAAGGCTTAAGGTTACTATTCCCCCCCCACAAACCCCCCAAAAAGAAATTTTTCTGGAAATATGCTTCAAATAAAAGTGATAGGACTATTTATATATTACTATATCGTTAGAGCAGTTTTCAAGAAATCACGAATAATTGAAAAAAAAAACCTTTAGCGTTGTCCTACTTTCGACTGATGAATTTTAATCGAAACTTATTGATATCAAGTGTTTGAGGTTTACTACCTGAGATTATTTTGTTTATGAGAAATATTTTGTTCAAATATTACGCACACATACATAAAGAACATTCGCTGAAATTTTTTTTTTTCTTATTCTGGGGGGGGGGTTGGGACCTCAGAACATTTATTTTTTGCTGAAAACAAATTTTGAAAATCAGTAGTTGTAAGAGAAACTAAAAAAAAAAATCATCAGAGACATTTTCCGTGGTAGCCTGCTTCTTTTGTGGTCATCGACGGGTTCGGGCGTTCGCCCCATCTTCAGGATGCGTTTTTTCCAGACAGTGTGCCAAACAGACTCGTACAGAGACTTAGTTTCACACTAACTCTCTTAGTAGTGTTTCACACTCACAAAATGAAGCAGGCTACCACGGAAAATGTCTCTGATGCTTTCCAGCTCTGCGGAACCAACCACCACAATAAATAAATAAAAAATTATTTCACATTTTTCAATTATTTTCAATTATAATTTTTATTGTAAAACAGTTTAAACTCTATACAAAATAAGATATCTGATAATGTAATCGACTAAATAGAATCGACATTATCACTCGATACTCTTGTCGAATAAAAGTATTCGGACATGTGACACCATTATTTCCAAAGATAGCTCAATGTCAGAAATAGAAATATAAAAAAGAATACAAAAAAAAAAAAATGTTGAATATAAGATAAGCTTGTAAAGAGTAAAAAGGAAAGTAATACTGTCCTGTATTTGACAGGAGAAAATTGAAAGAAAATTTTTAAATAAAGTTCCTTTTGTGAAAAGTAACTGAAGATGATGGTGTCTGTTTAAAGAGTGGGGGAAGGAGGGGGTTCTTTAGAAAAACTTTGAATTGAGAAAATAGCAAATTAGAATATACTAATAAAGTACATTTTTTTTTTTTTTTCTTATTCTATATCTCCGTAATGTTATTGCAGAATACATTTCTCTATGTAAATTGTCCTGAACTACAAGAAATTTGAAGGAATTTTTATATAGTTTCTTTTTTTCTCTAGAGTTCATTATTTTTCCCGCCTTAAGGAGCTCATGATGAGGCCATGACTAGCTAGATCGCGTCTTTTATTAGTTCTGTGGTGAGCAAGCCGTTTTCGTTTTCGCAACTTTTTATTGCTGGCTTTTGCTGCTACAAGGATCGCTAGTAACTTTAACTTCCACTTGCTTTTTCTCAAGATGCAAGATCAACGTTTGCGTTGGGCCTTTCCCACTTGTTTGAACTCCTGACTGCTGGCCCTAGAGGCAAGAGTTCTACCGCGGCAATACAAGAAGCAAAAGAGAGAAAAAATAGCTCAATCTTGTTGCTACATTTATGTAACCACTATCGCATCCGAAAGTTTTGGCCAATATCCAATATCAACTAGAAAGTGGCGACTTTCCTGAATGCTTTTCTTTTTTCAGAGTTGTATCATTTTTCTTGAACTAAATGTTGTTTCAGCATCATATGGGGCAAAAGAAACAAATCTTTTATCAGTAAAAAAAAAAAAACAATGTCACGGTTTCAAGCGAAATACCTAATGAAGCGTAAGACTGATAGTTTATGTAATATGCAGTGTTTTTTTTTTTTTTTGAAAGGGGCCAATGCACTGCGACCTTTTCCGGTCTATTGTGCTGCGCCTCCTGGGTGCCGCAGGCTTGCCCACAGCACCCGAGTAGATATCCCAGCTGAACATCCGTTCTACAAAACCTCCATCAGGTTGAGATCCCTGAGGAATCCCAGTACCCTAACACGCTCTAGAGAGGGTATATCTCCCTCCTCCACCTGGTAGCTGCCCAGGTTCTTGAATCTTCTTTTCTGAGTGGCAGCCTCGCAGTCTGTTAGGAGATGTAATGGAGTTTCCTCCAGCTCCCCACAGAATCTGCATGAGCTGTCACTTTCCAAACCCAGCTTCACCAGGTGTCCTCTAAGTCGGCAATGCCCTGTGAGGAAACCCGTAAGAATGCGGAGCTTGTTCTTGCTCAATCCAATGCAGGCCTTCGATCTCCGTTATAATTTCCCAAGCAGATCTTGGCCTGCCACAAACCGGGGAGGAGCCCCAGATTTGAGATCTCCTCGTCTCCTCCTCCGTCCTAAGTTTCTCCAACAGAAATGGGTCGCTGACCCCAGAAAAGGTCCGGCCCTAGGAACGGGTCGTAGCGCTATCTTGGCCAGGGCGTCGGGCCATCTCATTCCTTCAATGCCAACACGCCACGGCACCCAACCAAGGGTAACTTTGTTCCTCCTGCATAGGTAGTAAGTTTATCTAGGCATTACCAGACCTATTTTTTAGAGTTGATGACTGATGCACACCAATGCTCTAATGGCTGCTTGACTATCGGCAATCTCCGGTTCCTTATCCTCTATACTAGGTTAAATTGAACACATTCTTCCAATAGCGTATATCTCCGCTGGAAGATGCTGGGAAAAATTTACCCATTGTGGGTCCGATGTGCTGATCCTTGGATCGCACCCCGGCCCAGACCCCTCGAGGGTCTTAGACCCATCAGTATACCATTTAATGGCCAACAGAGCGGAACTTTCGCTTCACCCACTTTTGGTGCCCAGCTTCAACGAAAAATTTTTAGTGAAGCTGTATTTCTTAATCATACCATCTCTTGGGAGGTGCCTGATAAGGGAGTCCAAAGGTGAGGATAACCACTCCCTGTCTCCCAGCCCCTCTCTCCTTCTGCGTCACCCCCAAGAGATCCTAAGAAGAGCTCCCTTCGCCGCCCTTTCCACCACTAGGTGCAGAGGTGACAGATTGACGATAACCTGATTATATGGGCAAAAGAAACAAATCTTTTATCAATAAAAAAAATGAAACCAATGACACGGTTTCAAGCGAAATGCCTAAGTGGAAGCGGAAGTCATGATAATGGCCGCGGAAGATTGATAGTTTATGTAATTTGAAGTTACGCTATTTGTATTATATATATTTAAAAGTGCAAGAGTGTTGTATTTAAGACAATTAAAACATAACACACCTGATGATGACTGGCATCAATAACCAAAAGCTGAGGATTTACATTAACATTTTCCAGAAATATAAAATTTTGTCCAAATATTCTTACATAAATATACGGATAGTGGAGTAGCGACAAGTGCCAAACCTAAGGGACGACTGCCGACAACCCAACAAAGGATGGTAGAAAAGGATTAAATTATTATTGAGTGCACCAAATAATATTGAGCAATTGCACTTCCGTTTAACAGCTCTTCTTCAAATTTGGAATTCTAGCAATGTTTCTAATGTATATTAATATTATAGAGGTAGCCGAACCATATATTTTGTATTCCAGTGGTACTTTAGAGGAAAGCTTATCGCTACTTTTTCCTCCAGTGGCCATAAAAAAGAAAAATCATTTTTCCCGAGAAAATGTTTCAAATAACGGTATTTAAATATTCATGTGTGCAAGACAGTCGTACGAAGGTTAAACAAGAAAAATCTGTGGAGCCATTTTTGAGAGATTCGCAAAAAAAAAACTGAAGAAAAATAACATATTTAGTAAAGTTGCAGATAAAGGCCATGGATTTTGCCGGAATTTTCATGTGAAATACGGCCGTAGTAGCGAAACGGAACACCAAGTTCGAGCTACCAGCGATTTTAGATATTTGAGCTGCGTAATATAAACTAGACTGCTATCATTAAAGACTGTATCATTGTTTTTTGCCACACGACATTCAAAATAAATTTAGCGGAAGACTCGAAACATTATATTGCTGGTAAAAAAAAATCAATTACGAAATTGGTCTTGACCGCAATATTTTCCTTTATTATTATTATTATTATTATTCAAAGAAGGGGAGGGCAAAACCCTACGTTATCCAAAGCCTCCCTGGGCCCATATAGCTACCCTTAAAGAATAACAACTACTGGGACTAGAACAAAAGTCCAGGCCCAGCTTTTAACCACATAAGTTTCACCACAGACCGAACAAATAGGGCCAAAACCTTAAAAGGACATAGCTTAAGATCCTCTACCGATATCTTATTCCGGCCGAAGGTGCTAAAACTAATCTCCTCACAGCCCAAACAATCCGTCATCAGATGCATGGGTGTTTCCTCCCCCGTCTCACAAACTCTACAAAAGGGGTCAGGCATGAGTCCCATTGTACAGAAATGTCTCCTTAAGCCACAATGCCCAGTGAGGAAGCCAACCAGATGCCGAGAGAGGTTCGTGACAGGCAGCGGATCCCACTACTCAAAGCTCCGTTCAGCGCCCCCCAATGTGAATCTTAGACTTGCCGACAACCCACTGCACTCATCTACAAGGATGAGTGGTGAGATCATCACGTCGGGAAGCTGACAAAACATTGTGCCAGAAGACACCCCAACAGCAGGCTCTGGCCCAATGAAAAGGGAGAGAATCGCAAACCCTATCCACCTCTCATTCCCACAGAGTCCTAGACCTGGAACCCACGACCGAGCACATCCTTCCATGAAGGAAGATCTTCCAGTCTTTAAGAACATTCCAAGCATCATATCTGGAAGTGAAGACACATGAGAATAAGGCCTTCACGCAGCGGTCCGGCTGTCCGAGCAGATACATAAGCCTTTTAATTAGTGTTACGCACCCTCTCATCCAAAATAAAGCAATGAATTGCATAAACCTCAGCCTGGAAAACGGTGGCCCACTCACCAAGAGGCATCACCAAATGGTCTTCCGTCTCAAAATAGACGGCAGCCCCAGACCTACCATCCATCCTGGAACCGTCCGTGTAGCATCGGAGATAATTCTCAGGAATCACCCCAGACGGAGCTAGGGTTAATATTTTCCTTTAGTAAGAGTAAAGAAAAATAAAAGATTTGCCGATCAGAACTTTATCAAGTTAAACAAAAATTAAATTGAAGTAGTATTATACGATCGTATCTATCTAAAAATAAGTTGCTCATTCTTTTCATATAGTTATTTTAGATTTATTATTTAGGTGGATATATACAATGTTACTTGATAAGAATATTGTTATTGATAATGTAAACATCGATAATGTATAAAATAGTGGACTGATTTACTTCTACTAACTGGAGGTTGAATCGAGTGATTCAGCAATCTAATGTTTACAACAAACTTTATATGAATTTTCTCTCTATGATTGATCATCTCGGCAATATTGAATTTATTCAAGAATTTGTCAGTGTCGTTCAATCAATTGATCAATCTATCTACTCTTTGCAACAAGAAAGGAAAAAAAAAAATGATATTTATATTTTGGAACTATTTTTGTTTTACTCTTACTCCTCTCGCAAGAGGAAAAGTTTAAGGTTGTATGTGTGTGTGCGCGAGTTTGTGGAGGTAGAGATCTGTATAAGTGTATATTTCAGTTTATTAGACAATTCTGTCATGCAAATAATGTTAATTAGAAACGAATATTTTGTTGAAATTCCGAGTTTGAAAAAAATTGGATAACCGGAAGTGGGCGTTTTTCTTTACCACTTCACTAAATGATTTTTTTCTCTTTCTTACGATTTTCTCAAAAATGGCTTGGACGATTTTCTTGAAACTTCTTATATTAACTAAACATACAAAGAACTGCAACTTTTATTAAAAACATTTCTCTGGGAAAATTCATTTAAGGGCACTTTTGAGGGAAGGGAAGGGTTAGATTTCCTCTAAAGTACTATTTTATAGTTGATTATACAATTCTATCATCCAAACAAAATTAATTAGTAAGAAATAGATAGCCAAAATTCCGAGTTTCATGAAAATGAGTAAACCGGGAGTGCGCTTTTACTGAACACTTTTTTTTTCAGTTTTATACATTTTTCATGAAATTTGGTACACAAACTATAAAATTTGTCAATTATTATAATTTTGAGAATGCTGGAGTAAGAGAAAGTTGTGTGAGTGTTTCACACCAGATTTTTTTTTTCTAGGAAACGTTAAATTTTCTCAGTAAGAAAAATGATTTAATACCAAATTTGGAAAAAATTGATTAAAACCGGAAATGCGGTTATGTTAACTGCACACAATTTTAAATATTTCTCGGAAAATTTGATTTTAAAGAAGTGCTCCGGTGACGTTAACCTGGAAACTTTAAACTGTCAATTCCAATTTTTTGTTGGTTAATGATTGAGAAGCAAGCTTATATGTGATACAATTCGATTATAGTAAGAATAAACTATAAAATATATGCTCTTCCAACCTTATATTTATATGAATACAACATGAAATATATATTTTTTTTATATTTTTAAAGTAAACGATCCTAGTTAAGGCGTCACAATAGCTGGCGCGAGTATTGTGGTATGTACTGGGTTCGATTTCCGCTCGTAACCTTGGATATTATTCGATGTACATTATTATGAGTAATATGTAGTAAAATAAGTTTACTATCTGCCTGTGTCCACGACGCCTGATCGTAGCTGGACGTAAAGCTTGTCTAAAAAAAAAAATAGGCATTATTTTACTTTTAGAAAGTAAGTATTGAATATTTCCTAAGAAGGAAATGAAATTTTCGAAGGATTTTGTGATACTTGCAGGCATCCCAGCCTAAGACTCCTAACACTTATGCCACATACTATTCTTAATAAACTGAAATTTTATTGGTGTGATGTGTTATAGTGTAGTGGTAACTTGTGGCGTGAGCGGTTTTGTAAAGGGGCTTGTGTTTGTAAGTTTTAAGAGAGAGAAGTAATAAGAATAATTAAGAAAACACTGGTAGATCAAATTAAATATATTCTTTAAAGATATTTAAATGATATTCAATAACACAGCAATATGCTTATTAATTTACTGAAATTAGTTGGAATAAACTCTTATGTTTTAAGTTAATCTGGCACATCCTGAAGTGTTGTGGTTAATGTCTAGCTCAGACTGTTCTTGAAGGAATGCCTTCTAATTGTTCGTTCAAATCTTCCCCCTGTGAGAAGAAGGGATAGACAATGCTATCATATTCATAAACTCTTCCTGTAACTGTACTTCTTCTACCTGGGTTACCCTTTTTGCCAACAAGCTCGCATTTTTCTCATAATTTTCTTCAATTAAAATAGATATAATTTCTTGCATTCAACACAAAACCATACTAATTTAGTAATAATGGCATAACTCCACTAATCTCTAACTTATCACCACACCGCACACATTCACTCCCAACTGGCGGTATATTCCTACAGTTTTTCAGAAGTCTATAAATAATGAACGTTAACCTAAACTCTTCAGGTTGGCCAACAGAGTAAGTCTTCTTCTACAATGAACGCCAATACATAGGGTAGATCTGTGCGCAGCAATAAGCAAATGAGTATTACTGTATGCTCGCACATATCTAAACCGTTAGCTGTTCCTGACCCAAGATTACGGACGGCTATCTAGTTCAGATCATCTCAGATTTGAATTTCTGCAGCTCCCGCTCTAAGAGCGGGCAACTCGGACATTTGTTTGGTACGCCATTGTGGCTGTAAATGTGAAAAAAATATGGATGTGTTAAATACTTACTCAATTATTAGAAAATTTCACATATCAATTTTTTCGTTCGCTAAAAATTTACACTGCGAAGCGTGTTTATATTGTTTATGTCTAAAAGCTAAAAATATTTGTGCTATTATTGAAAAATTAACGCAGAATTTGTAAAGGACGATGCTTGAACTTGTTTCAACAAGTACATCCTTCTTTGAACAGAATAGCATTATCACACGAGCAGAGCGCCGCTTCAGCTTGTTTTTGAACATGCATAGACTTGCTTAAATATATATATATATTCTTAAAGGGCTCAATTGTTCCTTTTGTCCGGGGTGACGTAACCGCTAGAGCGGGCGCTGATTTCAGATTCATGTATAAACAATTAAAATATTGCGATTTCTTCTTCTTTAAACGTATAATTAATTATAAGTCGCTGAATTATTGAATATAGGCCAGGAACCAAACTAATATGCATGCTACGATGGATAAAATACCGGATATTATCCAGCATTGCGGATATTATCCACATTTTCATTATAAGAATACTTCCGTTCAAAATAAAATAATATTTTGGAAAACTTGTTTTAATTGTAAAAATTTGGTTAGGTACTCACACATGTTGATCTAGTAGCGGCCTAGCCCCTCTCGACTATAGTGCAAGAATTCTGAGTTCGATTTCCATGATGGCAAGCCCGATTTTGTTCATCCAAAATTATGAGAAAAAGTGGGGTTCAAACATAGGCTTTTTGTTACGTCATAGGTATAATTTATTTCATTAAAAATTTTTGCTTTTATTTTATCTTTTAAAACATTAGTATGATTGAAAAATTCTGTCTATAGACCGAAATTCATCGGATATATTCACAGCTAGAATGAAAGATTTGACATAAACCACTAATTTCTTGTGATATTTCTAATTAGGTATAAATTATATTAATCTTATTACCTTATTAAATTTTTTTTTTTATTATATTAAAATTTTGTTAATGATTAATAAATGGAAAATGGCGGTTAATCAAGTTAAAAAAAAAATATGTATATATTTTAGAGACCTTATTAAATTTTAAAATATAACTTTGACCTGTACCTTTATTTTTTTTTTAAAAAATCTTCCTTAGATATTATAAATTTTCTTTTTTAATAAAATACCTGAATTATGTTGAAAGCCAAACCATGTTAATTTATATTAGGCGGGTTACCTGTAAACATAAGAAAGGCCTGGTTAATAAGTTAAAAAAAAAAAAAATGAGTAGAAAAATTTTGTTGATTAAAAAAAAATCTGGTGTGAAACACTCACACAACTTTCTCTTACTCCAGTACTCAAAATTATAATTGACAAATTTTATAGTTAGTGTACCAAATTTAATGAAATTCGTCGAAAAGTGAAAACACTGTCCAGTAAAACTGTCCGGTTTACTAATTTCCTTGAAACTCGAATTTGGGTCATATATTAATTTCTAGTTATTTCAATTTGGATGACAGAATTGTATAATCAACTGTGATAGCATTTTAAAGAAAAACATAACCCCCCTCCCCCAAAAGTCCCCTTAAATGAATTTATCAGGGAAAAAGTTTCAAATAAAAGTTGTAGCTCTTTATATGTATAGTTAACAACGCTGGTTTAAAGAAAATCGTTGGACCATTTTCGAGAAAATACCAGAAAACGGAAAATTATATTTCAGTAAAAACGCACTTCCGGTTATCTATTTTTTTTCAAACTCGGAATTTCAACAACATATTTAATTCTAATTAACATTATTTAGATGACAAAATTGTCTAATATACTGAAACAGCAGTTAAGATGAAAACCCTGAAACCCACCCCTCCCCAGAGGCCGTAAATGAATTTTCCTGGAGAAATGTTTCAAATAAAAGTTGTAGCTCTTTGTATGTGTAGTTGATACAGCAAGTTTAAAGAAAATCTTCGGAGCCATTTTTGAGAAAATTGCAAAAACGTAAAAAAAACAACTAGTAAAGTGTTACTTCCGGTTGAGGAATATTGACACATAACGCACCGTCAGATCCCATGGTGATACCTAAACGTAATATCAAGTTCGAACTTTCTACGATTTTTCGTTTTTGAGCTATGCTGTTCACATACATACACACACACAGACACACACTCACACACACACATACAGACCATTCGCTAAAAACCACTTTTTTGGACTCAGGGGACCTCAAAACGGATATTTCCGGTGATAACTCGATATCGAAAATTTGACACGATTACAATACTTCCTCTTACTAGGGGTAAGGGAAAGTAATAGGTTACCATTTTAAAAATCTGGTTTCTTCGTAATAAAACGTTAGTGTGGTAAAGTCACTCACTGTGGGTAGGTATATTCGTCAAACTAGATTTTAAAAAACGCTATTATCTTAGAAAGTACATCCACGGAGCAAGTAACTCATTCCAAATTTCACAATATCAAAAAAAAAAAAAAAAAAATGGATGACATTCTAAAATAGTTAAGAAAAATATTAAATAAAAACTAAACCTCTAGTTAAAAAATTAATCTTTGCAAAGATTCTAGAGTAACTAACCCAATTTCAGTGAATATTGGACCAATGGTAGTAATATTATTACGGATTCTAGGTTGACCTATTTTAAAGCCTAGACTTGTTACGTTAACAACGCCCGCTACAATATAGAAAGGAAAATTAACCAATCAAAATTTAATGGGGCTCTGAAGTGTTCATACTTTCAAAAAAGATAGAAACAGAAATTATAAAAAAAAAAAAAGAAGGAAAGTTTGTCTAAATCATTGTTAACAACATGAAACGTTATTTTTTTTTTTTTTTTGTCTTTTGGCCGACTTCAAGATATTTTTTCGTGCTTCAGAAGTTTAGTCCACGATAATAATTATCAATTCTTCGGTAACTGTTCAATTTAAGTTAAGTGAATTTGTGTTATTAATGCTATACTTAATAATTAATGAGAATATGTTTGGTGATATATATTTTTCATTAATTCTTATTTGGTGTCCAATTTAATTAAATTTTCATTATAAACATGTTTAACATTTTAGGTGATATTTTGAACGCGGAAAAGGAATGGGTTGATTAATTAATAACATGTTTCAGAATCACGGCAATTCTGATTGATTTTACCCCATTCATTTTTTTATATTTGACGTAAGAATTCTACCTGTATAATAAGAATTCCATAAATCTTAGATTCCATAGAATATAGTGATTATTGTAAAAAGAAATGAAACTTACTCACATAGTAATCTTTTCTAAAATTGTTAATCGCTGTTGCGATAAATCTGATATTAAACTGGATGTGCCACCTCCTGACAGCATTGATCCTCTGCATTTATCTACACCTTTTTTCACACTATAACCTACCTAATTCATGCAGCGCTAATAAATACAACCGTCCTTACAAATACTCTCATTCTAATACTAAAAAAAACCTAACCAACAAATCTGTCATACACACTTCACACGCACTACATCTGCACAGATAGAGTAGAGTACTCGATGTTTCTCTACTCCTTTTTATCTTAACTTATTTTTTTTTTTAATTAAGGCACGTCAACATCTATGGTCATTAGCGCCGAGAGCCTTCTCAGTGCACTGCCGGCCTCCGGACAGTGTTCTCTCGTTACAGACAGTACTGTCCATCAGCACACAGTGGTCTGTAGAGGCTTCTAGGTAGAGAAAATTTAAGTAGGTACCATACTTGGACTCGAACCCGGGTCCTCCGCGTGGGAGTCCAGTTCGCTAACCTCTTAGCTATTCCCTTCCCTATACTTAGGGCTATTCCCTTCCTTTCTTATAAGAAAAAGGAATTTTGGTAAAGGATGTCAGTTATGAGATTTGGTATCCGGTAAATGTTACGCACAAAAAATAACTAACGGAATTTGTAGACTAAAGAAAACACATTTTCAAGTTCATTATAGTGATTATATAGGACATACAACTTTACAGAAACTTGAAAATGATTATACACTCGCCACTTTCCTTATTAAAGTGAAGGAAGAAGGTTTTGTTAGAGAGTGAGTTAAATTGTAGAAACCTGCACAACAAGGTTGGTGGAGTGGTTTGTATGTTTATGTGTGTCGTAGGGTAGGGGAGAAACTCTATTTAAGTTAGGCCTAGACTTATATAACTATAGTAACTAACATTGGTTTCACATTTTACTTACATTCGCTCGTAGTACTTTACAGTACTTAAACTAACTGAACATACCACACGTACACATATAATTATGTATATACCTATATTTTCTTTTGCACTACCAGTGTAATATGTTTACAGAAGTGTACAGAAAACTTAATGGTTAGGTTTAAATTAAAACTTAGTCATATAAAATAGGGGTGGAGACTGTTTTGCTAAGAAGGACCCTTTGTAGAGTAATTTAGAGTAAGTAATGTCCCATTCTGTGATAATACTCTACGTTACTCTGAAACTATGTACATATACGTATGTATATGTATATCAACCCCATAAGTTTACACCACATTTTATGACCAGCTGTTAACATCAGCTATTCTTCTAAATTCCAGTCACTTAGTAAATACGACTAACGTGTACATACACAGTTACGTCTACATTGTTTCCACTAATTTATTAATTAACCTTTTACATTGTTAATACTCTACTATAAATTTTATCATCATATATATGTATTTTTTTTAACTTTCTATTACTCCCCCCTAGTAAAAGAAAGTATAGTGATCGTGTCAAATTTTCGAAATTGAGTTTTCACCGGAAGTTGATTTTTTAAATCCATCAACCCGGAAGTGTTAAACTGTCTGAATGAAGTGCATCGTTTCATTTTTTTTTTAAATAAAGGCGCGTTTACATCTATATGGTCATTGGCGCCCGGAGCCTTCTCAGTACACTGCCGGCCTCCGGACAGAGTTCTATTGTTACAGACAACATTGTCCAATCACCGGAAGTGAGCTGTAGAGGCTCCTTGGAAGGAAAAATCTAAGAATAGCGCAGCTAGACTCGAACCCGGATCCTCCGCGTGGCAGTCCAGTATGCTAACCACTTAGCTATTCCTAACCTAAATACCTATTCCTAACCAAAATATCTCTGGAATCTCAAACTTGTTATTCTATTTAGGTATCATCAACACATCAAACAATAAAGTTTGGGTCATAAATCCATCAACCTGGAAGAGCCGGACATTAGTGTATAATTATTTTCAGATTTTTTGCGATTTTCCTCTAAAACGACTGAAATGATTTTCAGTCTTAAAACTTAGAATGTTATTTGCACAGATAAAAAAAACAACAACGTATATCGCTTTTATTGCAAACATTTTTCCAAAAGGAATCTATGACGTTGTTACACTTCAAATGTATGTAGGTTTGTTTGAGTTATTGGGCACTCATTTGTGGACTTCAATATAATCACTTCAACTTGGGTAGAAACACGGCTCGTACCCCTCCCCCCAATACAGTGGCTCTATATTTTATATTAGGCCTAAGTTAAAAACATCCAAGCATAATGGGAAATCGTTAATTTTATAATTACTATAAATATTTTATACATACTAACTGCAATATATGTAAGTTTGTTCGGCTTACTCAAACACGGAAAATCCCAAGAAAGTTTAAATTGAATTTTTCGTCTAGGTATTTACTATCAGAACATCCGACAATGATGTTTCGATCCAAAGCGGCCAACCGGAAGCACTACCATTTCACTGAATGGATTATTCAGTTTTTTTTTTTTGGGGCGATTTTCTCGAAAATGGCTTTAGTAATTTCCTTTAAACTTTGTGTATACACAGACGCACATACACATTTATAATGTTTTATATGTATACGTAGGTATATAAGTTTGTCACTTTAATTATTAACACTATTCCGGAAAAATTCGTCATTGAGGGATTCTTAGAGGAGTGATTATGTTAGACATTCCTCTACAATATTATTTCAATAGCTATATTAAGTACGATTTCTGCGGCTGGGTAATATTAATTAGAATTAAAAATATTGTTACCCACTATTCGATTTAGATGCTAAATCGGATGATCGGAAGACAAATTTTTTTTTTTTTTTTTTTAACGGTTGCGATTTTCTTATTAAATATAACAAGTTTCTTTTAAACATATTTTATACTAATCAAACATAATATATAGATCAATCACTTTTGTTTGAAGCTTTTTCCGGTGAAAATTGTTTATAAATGGTTTCTAGGGAAACTGGAAGTTTTTGGCTTCTTTAAAAGTATCATTTTATTATTAAATTAGATTCTGTGGGGGTAGGCTATGCAGCCTACATCACTGCAACCCCTACTGTGACACCCACATTTTATAATTCCCTCTTCTGTCCAGTCTGTTTAACTAGACTTCGGAGTATGGAGAGAGACTTCTGGGTGATCTTTGAGAGAATGCACAAGTCAGAGCACCCTCTAAAGCCCTGTCTGTTTTATTAGATTTAGAAGTCCTAAGACAGACTTCTGGGCGGAGTTTACAAATGTCAGCCAACAAGCCCTCCACATGGACACAGTATATGCAATGCTATTTCTGCTTCTTCTTTCTGACAAAACCTACACAGGCTATCCATTGTCAGGCCTGTGCCAGGCAGTGCTTATACCACCCACAGATATACTTATGGCGCGTGCCTTGTTGACCGTTTTATTATAGTTTTGGTTTCTCTCACATATAGTACTTGGCACACCAAAATCGTTGGCACCATTTTGGAGAAAAATCACATATAATCTCAAAAAAAAACAAAAAAAAACACTTCCGGTGGTACTTCCGGTTGATGAATTTTGCCTGAAATATTCGTGTCTGGCGTGGTGGTAAATTGCCTAAACGGGATATCAAGTTTGAGCTTCCTGGGAACTTTTTGTTTTTCAGATATTCTTCACTTCACTTTATTGGACTTAGGGGACCTCGAAACGTGTAGTTCCGGCGAAAACCCAAATTCAAAAATCTGACCACAATCGCAATATTTGCTCTGGCGTACTTAATAGTTAGGAAAAGTAAAAATTAAATGGCTAAAACTTTCAATTATTTGAAAACAGTAAAAAAAAAGAGCTAAAACTGATCATTTAACTTGATTACTTTCAGTTAAAATATATATATATAATTCTAGTGAAGGAAAACCACTCTTGTAGTTTCTATCATTGTGTAGATGGCGCCTGAGGGAAAAACAGTATTAAACCGACCCACATAGAAGTTTTAGTTCCCTAAAAGTCTAACTTTTAAAGTGTGTCAATAGTTGTTGGCAACCGTTGATGATGGTTTGATTACGCACACAGAAAGACCTTTTTTTTTATACTGAATCTAATTCAAATATTTCTTTGATGGTATGTCGATCAGTAAAATTTCGCTTCTTTTTTTTTTTAATGTATGAATTTATAAAAAATTAAACAGAAACTGTTTAGTGGAAACCGGGCAGTTGCAGAATTATCAGAGGTTTATTCTCAGATAATTATCATTAGAGACGATTTTATTTCAGACAATTTTTATTTCCAGACAATTATCAGATATATAAATCAGAGACGATTGCCTAATCGCCGAGTACCAGATCGCCGTCTATTCGGTGGAGTTCACCGATATTTATGAGAAACAGGATCCTTTTCTAAAGATACTCAACTACTTTATACCGACCTATTCAAGACCTAGGATCAACACACGGCAAGAGATGTTTTAGTGTGCCCCATAATTACACACTTGTCAATGTGTGAGTGATGGCAATATAACGTCTCTCCAGAAGAAGAGGGGAGGATTATTCTTCAGCATTTCATCAGCGTATCATCAAGATTCTACCAGTGACATAGTTCATACATCGGAGCGCGTCCCTATTTAAGTATTTAAACATATATTTATTTATCAATCATTATAGTTGTGCATTCTAGTTAACATTTAAATCATTTCAAATTAATTGTAGTTATATCTTTTCAAACGTTAAATTATTGTTAAAATATATATCTATTTTCGTAAATTGGTAGTTCATATTCCGAGTAACAACTCTCTAAAAATCTCTAACTAACTCCCAATTATTCATCGCATCACAACACCTCTCCAAGACATCTGAACGCACTACAGTGGCATATGAAGTCTTTAGTATTGCAGAAATATCTTACTGCAGATACCAGAATTGATTATAAAAGTGCCTTTTTATTGAGTATAAAAGTGCCTAGGACAGCGTTCTTCGCCCAAAATTGTATGAAGCTATGGCGGAAATGAACATACCTCGCAAACTTATAAGGTTGATCAAGCTAACGATGACGGAGGTTACATGTAAAGTGTGTGTCTAATCTGATATATCCCCAGAATTTAAAACGTATAGAGGACTGAGGCAAGGAGATGCTCTTGCCTGCCTCTTCTTTAATTTAGCCTTAGAAAAATTGATCAAGGATTCTGGGATACAGACGTCTGGCACTATTCTGAACAAGTTCGTCCAACTGCTAGCATTCACAGACGACGTGGACATAATAGCTAGATCCCTCCCTGCATTAAAGAATGCTTTTCGTGCCCCTCAAGAAGCAGCGTGCCATATG